>JAMQGT020010956.1:0-16974 GCA_024447675.2 Pterophyllum scalare | reverse complement strand
TATCATCTACTTATCGCTTCAGTTACGTATTGCTAAATAAATTAGAAATGGTATACAGAATGTGAAAAGACTGGTATTGTGATGTTTCCAGCTGAATGTTAACTTATATTACTAGCCACGAATTCATTGGATGATGACGGTTGTTAGCACCATTCTTGTTTAGTAGATTTCATAAATGGCAAGTAATCCATAGAACTAGGAAGAATGGGAAAAGGCACAATGGACTGTGTTTACAATTTAATGTGTGTGTGTGTGTGTTTGTGTGTAGCTGCTGATCAAATCTTTTACAATCTGAATGCAACTGTGAATGACTTGGCACTATATTATTCAACAAAAAAAAAACCTGAAATAATGCAGTGCTGTAAAACACCATCACTGCCATAAAAGAAATGAGTTTTGTGCAGATTCTGTATCTCTTTCTTAATTTACATCGGCCTTTATCTTTCCGGGTCACTTCTCCTTCTCCAGTTGTTTGTTAGACCACTGCATCTGGGCAGTGAACATGTAATGTGGCTTAATGTGGTGCAGATTTACAGAGTGGTGGAACATGCAGGTCTGTATCAGGCCAAGCAGAAAGTAAATCTCTGTGCTCGTCATTTGGACATATCTCTCCAGAACGCCGTGCTCTGGCTTTTTATGATTCTATGGGGGGAAAAAATGAGCTGCATTAAAATAAAAATGACACATTGTCCCTTTTCAAATTAATTTTTCTTTGCTTTACTTGTTCTGATCATCATGATTGGCTGCTGTTATATACTGCATGGTTTATAATGTCCTCATGCATATATTTTTTTAAAATCTATAAGAGCAACATATCAAATCACAGAGAGCACATTTTCTAGTAGATACAATTACCATTAGCAAGCTTAAGCTTTGACATCACAATGAAGCTTAATATTTGCACGATGTGTGAAGGTGAAATAGGTTGCGTACATCTTTAGGAGGGTCTATATATACAAACACACATACACTCTGATATGTGGCCCAAGAGTGCAGGTGAGAAGCTTGAATTGAAGGTTACGTATATATGGATAAAAATACAGCCAGTTCTGAAACTGCCTCAGATCTCCTGTCTCACCAAAGCAGATACCTCCACCAGGGGTCAGATTCAACCTTTAAACACACCACAGAGATTAATGAGGCAGCTCGTCCAAAGTTCTTTTAAAAAAAAAACTTACAAAAGAAAGCTACAGATTTTACTTGGGTTTTGACATTGAATTTATATTTGATTTAAAGGAATAGTTTTACATTTTGGGGATGACACTTATTCACATCTCAATCTAATGAAGCAACTGAGATGAAAGCTCAGGTAATGTTTTACAGGAGTTATATGCCAGCCTATTTATGTGGCAGCAAACTTTACTATCTCTGGAGACAGGACTAGACGAGTTGTAACTAGTATTTTACTGAGCTGAGCTAAGCAGCTGTATATTTACTGTAAAGATAGGAGGGAGGGTATCCATCATCAAATCTTCTAATTCTCCACCACAAAGCAAATACATTTCTCAGAATGTCAAACCATTACTTTAAGGCCTTATTTTTTCTGTTTAAATCCATTTTATAACCCGTATAGAGTAACAATTACCATATCATTCCACTGAGATGATAGCATGGCGGAGCAGCTTTTATTTTGCAAAAATGCCTTTGATGCTGAGTGCTACGTCCTTTCTACCAGGATTATGTAAGTGAAGTCAGCAGCTTCTGTGGAGGATATTATAATGGCTGCTTTCCCAGAAGGACTGCTTTGTCTATTAAGGATCATTAACACTGTGCAAACCTTTTATCAAGGGGAACAAATGTAGTCTCTCATTTGTACTTTGACCTTGTCCTTGATTGTCCACTTTCTGTGTTGCTTAAAAAGATACAAAACATTATTCGTTCCATTTGCACATAAGGTCAGAAAACATTCCCCACTTTTGTAGAACTTCTTAATTAGCCTGCTTCCTTTAACTGTGACACAAAGCCAAATAAACACAATCGGCTCAACACTTTGGTCTGCCCTCCTTTTTTGGAAGCATGAGAAGTCTTTTGAATTCTGCAGCAGTCCCTTTTTTTGACCTTTTCAATGATGATTAAACACATACTCCTATTATGGTTTAGGAGGGAACACAACAACAGCAATGCCATTATAAATGCATGAGCATACCTTTGGATCGTCATCTGTCTCTTCTTGTAGACCTAATGTAAATGTGCCAGTAGTTTTTTTTTTTGGGGGGGGGGTTTAACCTGAGGGATGAGGCTCATCAATGATCCTTTTTGACATCCATTTGGAGATTTTGTTGATCTTAATATGACCTTAAGAAACAAAGGATACTATCTATGTATTCATAGCTTCTCCAGGAGAATCATAAGAGACTTAATATAGCTGTAATTTATCTTGAGAAGGCTCTGGGTTGCATACAGAGTTATATCTTTGTAAAGGTTGTCTTGGGTTTTCTATGGAGCTCAACCCTGGTATTGACAGATCAATGTGCCAATTAGATTTATTAAGGAACCTCTCAAGTATTGTGTTGCTCAGTGCAGGGCCTAATGGGTAGGGCTTAATGTAGTCCTGCTAAATCTGTGTGGACCTGGTGATGCTCTGTTTCACTCTATCATATTCCAAATTTGGAAGTTTTAAGTGCCAGTTTCTTGCTCAGATGATTTCTTATGGAAGAAAATTACAAGAAATACATTTAATTCTATAAATGATGCTTTCAAAGCTTCTTAGACTTAAATGTCTGCTTCAATTTCCAAGAATGAATTTGCATATGGTTCTGTGTAATGTGTAACAAGCCATCTGACATGTCAGGCTGTTTTTTTTAAGTTGCAGTTTGGTTAGGGTTAAGGAACAAGTGCAAGTACTTGGTTGGGTTTGGGTAAAATTGACAGTGTTACAGTCCCTAAAGCCATGGCTCAAAGGAAGCCAGAGCCTCAACGCTCTTGCAGTTCAACAAGCTTTTAATAGTGGAAATATTATTATTTACAAAAATTGAGCACAAATAAGGCAGATGGCAACTCCGACAAAAACAAACAAAAGAGGAAGAGGACCATGAGCCAACTCTAGTAAACTAGACTAATAGAACTAAAACCAAAAACAAGACTGCCAGTAACTCCCAACAACTAATAATTAATAAACAAAACTGGGGGATAACACTGCTGCTGATGAAGGTGAGAGAGAGAGAGAGAGAGACGACCTGCAGGCTGCCAATCAGCACTCAGGATGAATCAGAGAGGAGAGAGGACGTTAATAAGGATGACAGAAAAATCAATGATGGTATCAATCTATCTATCAGTAATAATAGATGTGCCGGCGCACTGAGGCATGTAACAGACGGTCACATCTTCTGTGAGAAGAACCCATGTTGTTCCTGGCAGGAAGTCCTGAAGCGACCTCTCCCATGTGCTTGGATCTGGAGCTGAGGGGTGTGTCTGGACCTGTGGTTACATCAAGCTACATATATTAAACTACAGTTTAGGTCATATACTCCTGTAGTTTCTTTTTCTTTTTTATATTCTTATTTTTTTTTGATTTGTGATATGTTTCTGAATCCATCTCCTTGGTAGTATTGAAGGTTCAGGAATCTTCTGCTGGGCTGCTGTTGTCTCTGCTACATTCATCTCTTTTGTCTTCTCTCAGCATCAGAGTCATCTGCCCTGAAAGATATTAAAAAGTCAGAGGACCTCACCAGAGATAGTATAAGATAGTCAAAGCAGCTATTGATTCGACAGCTCCACTCTATTTTTTTCATGCAACACATGGACTTTATCCACATGAAATATGCTGGACAAATGAAACCTATTTGACTAGATGTGAGTTAATCTGATTTCATATAGAGTTCTGTCTTCTTTTGAAAGTACAATGTAAACATCAAATGCTACATCTGGATTTCACATCAAAACTTTGATTCGTATTGCTTATATTGGTATGCTGCCTGTCCAGTCTTCCTTTTGGCTCATTCACTCTTTCTGTTCACTAAGTTAAGACCTATTGTGTCACGCTCTGAACTGGAGATTGCATTTCATGCATTTATTTCATCACGATTGGATTAATGTAACTCATTGTTCACTTGTCTAAGCAAAAACTCTGTGGAACATCTGCAGGTTGTTCAGAACGCTGCTGCGAGGATTCTGACAAGGTCCTCCAAGTACTCTCGTGTCACACTGTTGCTGATCCAGCTGCACTGACTCCCAGAGTCCATTTTAAGATTCTAGTTTGACTTTTAAAGCTCTTCATGGACAAGCACCAAGTTACCTCGGTGAACTTTTACAGCCGTACGTCCTCATCAGGTCCCTGAGGTTGTATGATCATGATCAGGGCCTACTGGCTGTGCATCATACGAGGCTGAGACCCCCTCCCCCCGACCCTGAAACTCTCTCCTTCTGAACTTGAGAGCCATGAACTCGGTGATCTCTTTCAAAAACAGCTAAAAACTCATCTTTTTAGACTTGTGTTCAGTTAACTTTTTTTTTCTTTTTCTTTTGTGCTATGCTATTTTGTGGTGAAGCACTTTGTGATGTTTATCTTGAAAGGAGCTATAGAAATTAAAATTTTACAAGTATACTTACTTAATTGCTTTGCCATCATCACTCTTAACAGCAACAGAACTATTTAATGAAAGAGGTTGTTTTCACATTTTTAAGCTCTTGTTTTTGTTTTTTTGTTTTTTTTTTCAAATAACTTTTGAGAAAAATTCTGGGTGACATTGAGCTGCACAAATAAGGCTATTTGACTTATCTGGGCATTTTCCTGGTAACAGTTGGACAACATCATATTCGGCAATAATTACAAGACTTGTCTTTATCTCTTGCTGTTGTGGGTTCATGTTTCCTTTGACAAACTGGAAATGTTATTACTTCATCAGGTGCACCTTGCCAGTAGCAGGTTGGACCCCCTTTTTGCCTTCAGAAATGTCTTAATTCTTCATAGAATAGATTCAACAAGGTACTGGAAACATTCCTCAGAGATTTTGGTCCATATTGACAGTTGCTGCAGATTTGTTGGCGGCACATCAATAATGCAAATCTCCCATTCCTCCACATCCCAGCGGTGCTATATTGGCTTAAGATAATTGACAGTGGAGGCCAGTGAACTCATCATCATGTTCAAGAAACTAGTTTGAGATGGCTTGACCTTTGTGACATGTGGCGTTATCCTGCTGGAAGCAGCCATCAGAAAATGTCATAAAGGGATGGACATGGTCAGCAATAATACTCAGGTGGGCTGTGGTGTTTAAAGGATGCTCAGCTGGTTCCAAGGGGCCCAAAGTGTGCCAAAACAATCTCCCACACCATTATACCACAGCGACCAGCCTGAACTTTTGATACAAACCAGAATGAATTCATGTTTTCATGTTTTTTATGTCAAAACTGACCCTACCATTTTTGCCAGAGAACTGCTGCTCACTGGATATTTTCTCTTTTTCTTCCCCAGACCTTTCTCTGTAAACCCTAGAGATGATGGGAAATTCCCAGTGTATCAGCAGTTTCTAAAACACTCAGACCAGCTCATCTGGCACCAACAACCATACCATGTTCAAAGTCACTTAAATCACCTTTCTTCCCCATTTGCTCAGTTTGAATTTCAGCATTTTGCCCATATCTACATGTCTAAATGGACTGATTAGCTGAATAGATATTTGTGTTACTGAGCAGCTGAAAAGGTGTACCTAACAAAGTGGCTGGTGAGTGTATGTGAAGTGCTAATAGAAGTGATGGCATAAGTCAGACTGAGAAAACAGGACTGTCTTTTTTAGATTCAACCCCTGGAACCAGCAACAAAAAAGACAGATTCATAATGACCTCTCCACCTCTGAAATTGTAGCCTCCACATGCTACTATTACTGTGGGAAAAAAGCCATCACTGGCATTTCCAAGTTTATTTTGGCGTGTATGCCAGGAAACCAGTTAGAGCCACACAGTTTTCATCATCTGTCTCCTAACAGAATGCCCTTGCAGAGAAATCTGGCAGTGGTGACAGTAGTGATGTCTGATGCATTAATTTAAAGGATAATCAGCACTTTAATGGGGGTGGGCCCTTTTCCAAAAAGCTTGGAATGCTGTTTATAAATAAAACTGAATGCAATAATTTGATTATTTATTTTTTTTGCAATAATGATTTAAAGCCAATAATGAGTAATAGAAATTAGTATAAAGAAGGCATATCAAATGTTAAGATTTTTTTTTTGTTATTATTAGAAATATATATGCTTTGAATCTGAATTCAACAGGATGTATCAGAAAAGTTGTGGTGGAGTCAAGACAAGACTGAAAAAGCTGCGTAATAACAAAAGAGGGAAGATGGGGAGGAGTACACCTGTCTGTGAAAGGCTATGTAGTCACTTAGTTCATTTTAAAGATATAATTTCTCTGTGTAAAATTGTCAGTAGTTTGGGGGATTTTATCTTCTAAGTACATAATAGCATTTAAAGATTTCAGAAATCCTTATAAATTTCTGTGCAGGGAACAAAAACCCAGTATTGAATGGTTTTGCTCTTCGAGCGATCAGTCAGAACTGCATTAAAAACGGCAGCTAATTGGGGACACTGTCCACGCTCACCTCTGCATGCATCAGTTGGGATTCTTCAATTTCCTTTTGAACTACACAAGAGAGAAATAATTAGGAATTTGACAGCTGTCTAAGTCATGGGAACCAAGATGGGGCTGGAACAGGTGACCCAGTCATACCCAAACTGATGACACAGCTTACCTTGACAGCTGAAAGAGTGGCTCTGCTCCACCCACTCCCAATCTCTCTGTGTTGGAGACCTCGTCAGAGTAATAAATCCTCCATCCAACAAATGAACCTTCATGAACTCTGGTGGGACTGAAGGAAACAGAGACACAAGACAAAAAAAAAAATGTAAGTAAAGCTTACAGAGAGCAAATTTATTCATCAGCATTCATCAGAAGAAGCTACAAAAGATGAATTTCTTTTTGTTTTATTTCATCAGCTTCCTGCTAATTTTGTCAATCTGCTAATTTGTGCTGGGAGGGTAGCATTCAGGCCTTTTTTTTTTTTTTTTAATGTAAACTGATGTCTACTGTGATAAGTCATGTGAAACTGAACCCATTTCACAACTTAGTCCATAACCGCTGAAAATATAGTGACCGCAAACTGTAATAAACCCAAGCATTCTGGTTTTCTAATTAAACTGTGGCAGATAAAAATCTCTTTAGCCAAACTGACCGGCTACATAAACTGTCATATCCATTAGAGCACAACTGAGCCCAAAGACCAAAAACAAGTAGTTTCAGATCAGTTTTAACAGCAATTTAAGTCAATAATGCAGTGTAAACTAAGTGACTGCAGAAAATAGAAATGCAAGATGGTACTTACTTCTATGTAGCCTACATGAAAAAGAGACATAAAAACTTGTGTTTATATCCAATATACTGAGAACCTAGCTGTGAATAGTTGCCACAGTCTTTCATTCTCAACTCACTTCTCATAATCTGTACTTCTTGCAAAAAACATGCCAGCATATAGTTTCCCAAGGTCATCTGTGACTAGTGAGGCACAGATTTCAATGTTGAAATGAGTAGTTGTCAAGTATGTTATTAACAGTGGGATCTCTCTTGTCGTCACGTCTCCTGCTCCTCCAGGCTCTTCAGGTTGTCGTTAGACTGTCAAGGGGGAGAAGTCACCTTCACCGGGACCCTCAGGAGAGGCAGAAGCAGTAACTCTGGTAGGACTGAGACCGACTCATGTTTTCAAATTGAAATGTGTCAACTGAGGCAAAATCTCCTTCGAAACTCTCTGAATATTGTAGTTACGTTTGTATTATTTCTGTTATTATTCAAGCGCATTTGCCTGGCAGTATTTGTGCATCAGGCTCATGTACATCCAAAATGTAATCTGGATAGTTTCCCAGCTCCCATTCCATTCATTAATAATGACTTGATAGAGTGTGACTTAGTGATAACGGCTTTGTGGCATCGAGCAAAGAAAATCTCTCTCTTTGCTATAATAGACATTTTGCTACATTTAGATTTTGTGAGGATATGTCAAACAAGATAATGGACAAATTCTAGTAAAAGAGGGAAAAACTGTAACACAATATCCCTACTGAAGCTTATAAAATGATCTCACTCTGTGATAGCAGACAATACACTTCAACACCATCCTTTCATTCAGGGTGATGCATCAAGGGAAGTAATTACAGTCGCTACTGACAGATCGATGACTAATGCTGACAACAATACCTTAGTCTATAAAACCCTGATTTTCCTCAGCCGAGTTATAGGAGGCACAGCAACAAAGAGCTGTCTTTTGATTTAAACACACAGCCTATTTATTATTGTTGAGACTATCTTTACGCAAAGTGTGTATGCATTCATCTGAAGGTAAGCTGGAAATCACAATCAGTGCTGTCGGTGAACTTTTTTTTTTTTTTTAACTTTGATCATAAATTAAATCAATCATTTGCATTACACTAAATCTCAAGGCTAATTAGCTGTGCTAATTATTACTGCTTTCATTATTTTCCATTCCAGAGTTGGCCAAAAAGCATTTCTGAGGAATTTTTCAACAATGCAGACCGCGACTCTTGCTCTATTTTTGGGAAATCTTCTCGTTGGTGGAATGGCCAACAACCAGGATTCAGAACCATCTCCTGTAATTGAGCTCACCGAAACAACCTCCCCTGTTTTTTTAATACTGGAAAAGGAGAAATCCAACAGCTCAATTCATCCACCTCAAGTAGCGGGACCAAAAGCATCACACCCTCCTATGTGTTCAGAGTCAGCTGAAATCAGAGCCACCTTCAAATATGTCAATATCATAGTCTCCCTGCTTGTGTTTATTGTTGGAATAGTGGGGAATTCAGCCTTACTTAAAATTATATACGTAAACAAACGCATGAGAAGCGGGCCTAATATTCTCATTGCGAGTCTTGCTTTGGGAGATCTAATCCACATTGTGATAGACATTCCAATCAGTGCTTACAGGGTGAGTTATTTACCACACGGCGTGCAATTACTGTTTTTTTTTTCTGCACTTAATTTCAGCTGGAATTGATTGTGAGTGTTTGTTTTGCTTTTTTTTTTTTTTTAAATTGCCAAAAATGCCCTTTTGTCTTTGTTGCAGCTCATGGCAGAAGATTGGCCCTTCGGTTTAGTACTTTGCAAACTCATTCCCTTCATACAAAAAACCTCTGTTGGAATTACTGTGTTGAGCTTGTGTGCTCTGAGTGTTGACAGGTAAGGAGATAAGCAGCACTGTCCTGTGCCCTCCAAGAAAATAGTGTTCGATGGCTCCTATCTGTATTTCATCACGCAGGCAGATTTATTTAGCATTAGCCCTTGAAATGTTCTTTACCTGAAAATGTATCATTGTTACAGACAAGAAGTTCCTTAAGCCACAGCGTTTTCTCACTGATTTTGCAGATACAGAGCTGTTGTGTCCTGGAATCAAATCAAAGACATCTGGGTTTCAGTGTGGACAGCAACTGAAATAGGTCTGATATGGGTTATTTCCATCTTGCTGGCTGTCCCTGAAGTTGTGGGCTTTGATATGATAACCATGGACTATAAAGAAAAGCGTCTAACGATATGTCTGCTTCATCCCATGCAAACCACAAACTTCATGCAGGTAATGCAATTGTCTCCGTAACAGCATGAGTTTGAGTTGAGTTTTCATACCAAGTATCAAAAATAACTGAAAAACACAATATTTATTGTAGCATTTCTTCTAACTTCAGCCAGCACATTTGTTTAGATGTCCAAATCAACCTACGAATATTGTTTCTTGCCCGCTGCTGTCACATATACGGCTGATGACCTAGCTGTGTTTAACCAACAGATTTATAAAGCAGTGAAAGACTGGTGGCTGTTTGGCTTCTACTTTTGCATGCCACTGGTTTGGACTGCCGTGTTTTATGCACTGATGACCAGGAAAATGCTGAGAAAAACTGAGAACACACTATGTGAACACATCAAGCAGGTAACATTCGACTTTTCAGCAAACTTTGCAGCATTTTGGCATCTTTTCCCATTTAAAGCTTATTTTGATATCAACCATATCCTTTCTTTTTGAAGAGAAGAGAAGTTGCAAAAACTGTCTTCTGCCTGGTGATTGTGTTTGCTCTCTGCTGGCTGCCTCTATACATCAGCAGGATCTTGAAATTAACCATTTATGATGAAAAAGATCCTAACAGATGTCAGCTACTGAGGTGAGCACAAAGTACTGAGACCCTTTTTTTTGTTTTATCTGGTCACTGCCCTGCCCATGAACTTTTCTGACATTTTCAGACAACCATTTTTTTTCAGTGTCTTTCTTGTCCTTGACTATTTTGGCATAAATATGGCATCGCTGAACTCATGCATCAACCCTATCGCACTGTACATAGTCAGCAAAAGATTCAAGAGATGCTTTAAGGTAAGTGTCATGCTCTTATTGTTATCCTTACAGATGGCACTATTTAGTTTAAATAAATTGTGTATATCTTGAAAACTGTTGGTCCACATTGTATGAGCTATCATGGGTGTCATTAAGGACATATGGAGTCATGTCTGTAAAATAGCCAGACTGCAGCAAGTAATAACCTGAGGGGGTAATAAGTGAAAATGGTCTGGAAAAAAAACCACATCATCAGACACTTGGCAATCTACCAGACAGTTGGTCACTGAATCAAAGTGACATGCTATAAAAGAAGAAGAAAACATTGCTTCAAGGCAATTTTCAAGGGAAGAAATTCAAAAGCCTTTATTGTACCGCAAGTTCAGAAGGCGATACCTAAAACATTACTTTATTTATTTTGGCTTATGTCAGGTTTTTTTTTTTTTTTTTTAGCACACCACAGTGCATGGAGAACTATGTTTTTTTCTCTGTAGCAATACTTTAAAAAAAAAAAATGTATGTAGCACCCAAAGCTGAAGCTTGTTTATACAAATGTATTTCCAGCCAACATATCTATTCTCAAGGTCTCCCACGATATGCACTCTCTGAATTAATGAAAGCTCAAACTGTGGATCATTATTAAAAGAGAAAGATTGCTTTACTGTACGTTTGTACAACAAATACTCCACATACAAACTTTATAATAGGCAGGTTTCTCCAGGTGAAGCTGATAGGAACTGCTTGTTGTCCTCTGAACAAATTTTGTGTGTGGTCCTTCAGGCATGTCTGTGCAGGTGTCTACCTCTTCAAGCTGTTGCCCATGACAAGGTGCAGTCTGTTTTGAAGTCCAGAATGCAGGATCAAGCCTCAGAACAGAGTTGCAACATCAAAGCTCAAAAGCAGACTCCCATACCTGTACCTGAGCAGGAGAACGCCTTACTGTGCTAACAAAACTCACTGTGAAAATACTTTGCAAGATTGTCGATATTTCTTTATTAAATATACATGGCTATCAAAACAACTACAAAGGCAACTCAATCGGCAGCTCGGCAACCTTGACATGCCATCCTAATAATATAAAATACCTTCTGAATAACATGGAGCACTGTCTTTTGTAATGCTGTCGTCAGTTGAACATCTGCTTTGGCATGAGCAACCTGGAGTCAGACTGTTCAGACTATTTGCCCTCGAGGCTTGACTCACTCCCTAACATTACATCAGATTTTACCTAGTACCTATCCTGTATCATGCATCACAGTTCTCAAATCACTGTTTTGGGCACAATGTTAACCTGGCACCCATCAACAGAAATCTTGTCATGGCTTAGCAGCTGCATATATATTATTTTAATTCTGTTTCTGGATTCTGGAAAGACGCTGTGCCAGAGGAAATTAAGCGAACAGGAATCCAAAATTATTATGGTGGTTTTTATGAGGTATGGTGTATTATTATTTCGTACTATTTACATATCTGTTAAATTTCACACGCATACACAGTGTTTCAAGAATTTATGGCATTCCTTTCCTTCTTGAACTCTGAGAAATGTATCAAATTGGTGCCACGAGTAGATCCCGTCTCCACCACTGAATGACTGATTGATGGTGGCCTATTTTTAATGCATTGTTAAATGTGTAATGCATGGAGACACTTTATGAAAGACCTGTGAGTGGGGAAGAAGAAAAACGAAGATGACAGAATGAGGTCAGGAAGAGAGAGGGATTGGGGGAGTCTGAGGGGGCACCTGATAGGTCTTCCTGTCACAGGACAAGGCAAGCACAAAGAGAGTGCTGCTCTTCCCGCTAATGCTGTATCAGTCTGCAAAACTGTCTTGATGCTGTGCGCTGGAATGCCTATTAAAAGTTTATCTTGTGTAAGTAAACGCGACTGTTTGCAAAAATGGAGTCATTTGTTTGAATAAAAGCTTTTGAATGCTTGTTATGGTTTCTGATGTTTATACAAGAGATGACAGAAAATCTCTTAATGCTTTTCCGTTAAAAAAAATAAACAAAAAAAACTAGTTAGCCACAATATTAAAAACATTCCACAGGTGGAATGAACGACAATGATCACCTTGTTATAATCATAAGCAATATAAAAAAATGTGTCTAATAACCAAGCAATGTCCCATTATGAGGCTGCAGGCTGAGTGGTTTTTTTGCGGTTGCCATCTTGCTGTCTTGAATTGGATGTGACAAGTGAGGAGTGGAAATGAGTGTAAAACCGAGGACACAACACACTTATTGGCTAAGGACTTGTCAATCACAATCACAAGTGACTGACAAGTCCTTTGGCTGAGGACTTGCCAATCACAAATCCTCAGCCAAAGAGCATGCCCTGGATAATCCTCCTTTCTCATTTACAATGGCATTACAAAAAGAACTTCATGTTTTATTCAGATACTGACGTCTCTTAAACTTGTGACTAAGCCAATAAAGTCATCAGAGGCATAGTGTTTACTGAGGTCACAGTGCTGTGGGCTGTTTTCCAATAGATTCTAACCAGCCAGTGTTATTTTTACAACTACATGAGTCGCCCCCTGCTGGCCATTAAGAAGAATCCCAGTTTTAAGCCACATCTCCCTTGGCTTTACATTTCAGACCTGGGCCCTATTCCAGGAATACAAACTCTGAGTTTAAAAATATACTCTGAGTTAATCAACTCTGATCAAGAGCTCATCAATCAACTTTGAGTATGTTCAGCCTGAGTGTAAGTAAGGAAAGAAAGCCATCATTGGGTAAATAAAAATCTGAGCCTCATTTTAACCCAGTGAATCGAGGAATATACATTTCAGTGTGGCACATATGAGTCATTTTAATCAGCTTGGCCCACTCTGTCATCATCAAAGACAGAATAATGGTGTGTTATAAAATATATAATTTATTTTATAATGCTTGCTGTCATCATTTACCCAACTTGAATTTTCATCAAATGAAACTGAATCCAAATTTTACAGTGATTTTTAAAATCAAATTATTCAGCTGCACCCTGATGGACAAAATGCAGGAGACAGAAAGTGCAGATAAAAATGTGGAGAAACAGCTCAAACTGAGTTTACTGACGGACCTGTGCATTAGTTACTGAGATGACAGCAGACCCCGGGGGTGGAGCTGCCCTCAGGTTAGCTTTTATTTATTGAAAACTGTTTTTGCTGCAGTTTATGACAGTTCAGTTTGTGTCCATTTATTTGTTTTAATAATTATTCCGTAAAATTTTGATCTATTGAGGAAATAGCAACCTTAATTTCTTTTTTTAATGGAGAATTCTATTATTTCTGCCAGTACTGGATACAAATGAGTATTGAGATATCTGCTTTAATGTTACCCAGTTTAACCATTTCTAATCTGTTCTAAGATCAGCTTCACTGATAGATAATGGCCACAGTAGAGATGTTTCACTGAGTTACTGTTAGAGGTCAGAGGTCAGTCATAGTTTCATAGTTTCATGTAAACATGCAGGGCAGCTTTCTAAGTCTGTAATGGATATAAAGTTCTACCAATAAAGGCAAACATGTTATAGTGAATGTCTCAGCTTTATGGGTTTTGAACACTTCAGTACATTTTTGGGAGGATGTGTCATTTTAATTAAAGAATGCAGATTGTGTTGGGAAGAATGAAACCATTATGAACAGATCCAGTTTGGATGAGCTGGGAAGTGACTAGAGTCTGAACTGGATCTGAGCCTTATCCAGCCTGAACCCATGACGCTGATCCGTTTGGATCCTCCTGCTGTACCAGTGGACTCGGACATGGTTTGCTGATCCGTTATAGAGCCTACTCATTCATCACAATACTCATTCATACTCTGAATTTCAGAGACCATAACTTTCAAATTTTACAACATTTAAGTCACTTTAAACACATTTTGTTCAGTTTTCAGGTCTTGAAATCATTTTAGCCTCATCTTCACTCAGACATTCACATCATCTCCAAAATTCAGACATTTTCCCATCAGTGACCTTTTATAGCATGGCAAATGATTGATCATTGATTGTTGATCAGTGTGTTCTACGTCTAAAGCTACATACAGATAAGTGCAATTTAAACAATGATTCAACATTAACGTACAGTAAATGTTTCAGAGGCACTGATCATAGATGTGTGACATAATTACTGTCTCCTTCCTTACAGCCTGTTTACAAGTGAACGACTGCAAAAGCGTGCGTATTGCGTACAAAAACATATCAGACTAACATCTAACTGGGATTTCAGTGATTGTAAAAACATAAACATCTGACCACTTTGATAGCGACAACAAACAAACAAATTTCTTCTGGCTGCTTCCTTATTTGCAAAGGGTTGGACACAGTGGATGAATCTGCATAGATAATTTGGGAGATTTTTACACAGCATGCCTTTCCTAAAGTAACCCTCCCAGGGACTCGTGTCTCCTCCCAGGGACTTGTGTCTCCTCCCGGTCTCAAACTGGGGATCTTTTGCGTGTTAGGCAAATGTTAACCACTGGAAACTATGTCTCTTTTTATTCTACTGTCGTAATGCAGAGTTCTGCTGGAAAATCTTGGGTCCTTGCATGTCATAACCAGTGGTGATAACATTGTTGTGGACTCTGAAGTAAGACCCAAAACTCTCAATGTGCAGTTTAAAAGGTTTATTTGGCAGGAATTCAAATATAGCAACAAAGCAACTGGGGAATTCTGATTCTCAACACAGGAGGCAACTTCTGTCAGAAAGGAGAAGGAGGTTAATCCGTACTGCTGGTTAGTTCTGAAGCCTTTAATATTTGAACTGAATTGTATTCTTACTTGAATATTTTAAGGAAACTGGCAGGTGCGTCGGCTGACAAGCAGGAAACCGGTTGGCTCCCCCAGCAGGAGCCAAGGGTGGAGTTACCCTCCTCCACCTGAGAGAAGAAAAAGAGTGAGGCAAATGAGAGAGTGAGCAAAAGAGGACAAAATCCTGACCAGCCCTAGACTATGACATCACATTCACGTGGCTGTTACTTTGACATATATCACCCACCTGAACATCATTGCATACTGACCAATTAATCCATTCATCCATTCTCTTCCACTTATCCTTTTCAGGGTTGCAGGGGGGGGTGGAGCCTATCCCAGCTGTCACAGGGCGAGAGGCAGGGTACACCCTGTACAGGTCGCCAGCCTGTCGCAGGGCTAAACCAATTAATCCAAAGTCTCAAAACTCCCCAGATTACAATCCAATTGAGCATCCACCCACAGGACCCGAAGGATCTGCTGCCAATGCCCTGATTCCAGACACCACCAGAGATCACCAGTCCATACCACAATGGCTCAGAACAGCTTTAATGGCAGAAGCAGGACCTGCATCATGGGCAAGAGGGAAATGAAACTTCTTATATATTTAAACATTTGTGAAAGCCCACAGTTCAGCATTATTGTTTATTTTGTAGTCAATCAGGAGCCAGTTTATCCATTTACGGTATGATCTCTGTATAACATTTAGAAAACCTGTATTACTGATACGTTTACCAGTTAACTGAGGCAAGCATCCAGCTGTTCATGCTAATTACTTTGCCAAATAACCAAAGCCAAATTTGTGCACCATAGGACCACTGATCCCTCATGTTTACTCCTAGCAAAATAATAGTATCTGACTATTTTTTACTGTTCATACAGAGTTTGTGGCTGAGTTTTTGTTGTGCTGGGAGCTGTCCTAGGAAATCAGTCCGCAGGCTGTCATAGCCAACAGTGTAATTTGGGAAAGTTGGAAATTTTTTTAAAGTTAGATTGCAAGCCATTAGCACAATGTAAAAGTTAAAACGTAAAAAAAAAAAAAAAGCTTTCATTTACACAGAACTTCAATCTGCAGCACAACTGTGGCCAGATAGAAACAGAACAAAACATAAAATTTTTAGATTGAAAATATTAGCTTTTTCTGTCAGCATACACAGTGCATTTTTTTTAACTATGTGTTTCTCTAATAGTTCTTTGTACATCAACTACACAACAGAAGCAAATGTTTTTTTTCCCACATCACATCCATTCAAACCAGCAGAATGCTCATCATTATGTGTCTAATCAAACAACTTTGCTTTCATTATTCTGTAAATTCTAGATTAATGCAACCAAAGTTAGAATCGAATTTAGGTCTTAGTGGAATAATTACTATAACATTTTTCAATGCCTTTGTGCAAACAAACATATACAGTCTCAAAAATGCTTATTTAGCCTTAATTTTTGTAATCTTTGAAGATTACCTCATTTTTAAATTGCACTTCATTAGAGCCATCTGACTCAAAATGTGTTTGTTTGTGATTAGAGATGCCAAAAATATGTTTGAAGAGAACAGAGAAGGTAAACGTACATGCTTTCCAACCCACGCAGTCACATTGCCCGCTGTGCTCATACACTCATGCACCTCTTTCTGTTCTGACATAAGAGAAACCGTGTCTCTGAGGCTTTGACTGTTGGATACAGCATTGGACAGGACACAGGAGTTCAATATGCTCATTTAAACTGAAGCCAATTTGTGCAGTTTTTGATCTATGGCCCACATATTTTTATATCACTCCTGTCAGGGTCTCCTGTTTCTTTTTACTTTATGTTACTTATAGCTTTTTATGGCGATTAATTTGTCATTGTTATTCATTTAATCTGTATTTGTACAGGTAACTAACTTTAAGCAATACGTAACTGAACGAAGTAGATGTATATAACATAA
>JAMQGT020010954.1:0-32963 GCA_024447675.2 Pterophyllum scalare | reverse complement strand
GACTGGATTTTCTTGTTTCAGTTTAGTTTTATTGTTTAATTTTGGTTTAGTTTTGTATTACAGTGCCTTGCGAAAATATTTGGCCCCCTTGAACTTTTCAACCTTTTGCCACATTTCAGGCTTCAAATTTTAATTTTTTGTGAAGAATCAACAACAAGTGGGACACAATCGGGAAGTGGAATGAAATTTATTGGATGTGGATGTGTCAAACAAATAAAAAACTGAAAAGTGGGGCATGCAATATTATTCGGCCCCTTTACTTTCAGTGCAGCAAACTCCCTCCAGAAGTTCAGTGAGGATCTCTGAATGATCCAATGTTGTCCCAAATGACTGATGATGATAAATAGAATCCACCTGTGTGTAATCGAGTCTCCGTATAAATGCACCTGCTCTGTGATAGTCTCAGGGTTCTGTTCCAAGTGCAGAGAGCATCATGAAGACCAAGGAACACACCAGGCAGGTCCGAGATACTGTTGTGGAGAAGTTTAAAGCTGGATTTGGATACAAAGAGATTTCCCAAGCTTTAAACATCTCAAGGAGCACTGTGCAAGCAATCATATTGAAATGGAAGGAGTATCAAGCAATACAGTTGTTGAAGGCTTAATGTATTGCTTGAAAAAAAAAAAAAAGCCTGAAAGGCTCCGTTTAAGGGCAATTAAATTCACTCTTCAACAAGTGTCCTACAAATCTTTATGAGTGACATTCAGAAGAGTTAGAATAAAGAGACTGGAGAATAATTTTCATTGGTAGCAGTTAGTTATTTGAAGCCATGATGGAAAACGATTAACAGCCAGTGGGAGTCCATTTCCAAAGACCAGAAGTTGCAGACACACACACATGCATACATGAGCACACACACACACACACACACACACACACACACACACACACACACACACACACACACACACACACACAGTAAAGCACAAAATTGAAAAAGACTGGGTAATAATATATGCGCCCTACTTGGTCTTCTGTGACACTGCTTTGGGATAGTTTAATATTCTGCCATGACTTGGAAATAAGCAATCACTCAGCTTGTTAGTAAAAACAACAGATATCTTGGTGTAAACAAAAAGGAACAGATTTATTCCAGGACATTTTTGTACTATTCCATCTTCAACATAAATCTCTTTTGTCTCCTCCTAACAATGTGCTCGTGTTCATTCTCAACCTGCACTGTCACTAAAGCTGAGTTATGGACCTGTTACTGGTGCCACAATGTGTTGTTATGGACCAGTGTAAGAGGTTAAGAGGACACACGAGGCAGAGACAAACACAGACTGAGTATGATCAGGCAATCTCTATGATGAGGGGATGTACCTTTGAGATATATGGCTCCTCTAAAACCTGGATGATTGTGCTCAGAGAAAAGGGTATTCATCACATTATATGCACAGTTGAGACCATAATCCTGCTGCTGTTACTATGGTAATAAGATGCAAGCTCTATCATTTGTGCTACTGGCAGAGAGAGAAATTATAGGACATGATCCCTTCTCATCTCTCACAGTCTTGAAGGAGAGAGTAAGAGAGAATGAGAGGGAGAACATACATAGGACAGTATGAGAGTGCCTGCATGTGTGTGAAGTGTGTGGAAATCATACAATACACAAAATAACTTTCCCAGTTCCTCAGACAAACACAGAGAAAAACAACTGGAGTGGAGGTTTACAGACTTCTGCATTCAGGAGATAGCAGCATTGCTCCGGGCAACACACACACACACACACACACACACACACACACACGCACACGCACAAAGGCACACACACACACACACACACACGCACACGCACACACACACACACACACACACACACACACACACACACACACACACACACACACACACACACACACACACAAATGCATGCCAAAACATAGCACCAAACCAGGCAGCCAAGCCTCCTGCTGCTTTTAGACTCCTGACCTGACTCTAGATCCTCACACTGTCATCCTCATCACAGCCATCTGGATACACACACACAGGCACGTATACACACACATACATACACACAAACACAAAGGGATAGTGCTGTGTTCAGGGGTGGTCACTCTGTCAAATGATGGGCTTCCCACATCTGTTAGTGACACGGAGCGGCGACCCAGACATGTATCCATGTTAAACAGTGTCACTCTCAATTACAGTGGGAGGTTTTGTAAGTGTCAGCGTGTACGGGGAAAGATGGGTCCACATTAAACAATGCTGTTATTGATGGAGTCATAATAACAGCCTGAAGACTTAGTAAGTGTTCTAGCGCAGTAAGTGAAAGATGCATGTTTTAGTGAGACTTTTAAGCAAGAAGCAGTGCAGACTGTGGATCTGGAAGTCTGGTGACACACAGCCATGCAAAATGAGGGAGGAAGTGAGGATGTAATCAAAACACCTGTGCACAGGTGAGGCCTGGACTCTTAATCAAAATATATAAAGGGTTTTTCTTGTAAATCGTTAAACACAGATCATAAACCGTGGCAAACCAATGAGCATTATTTCCCTATCAGCTGTGTCACTGTATACTCTCCACACAGACAGTCAGCATCACACTCAGTTTCTTTCAAACTCATTTAAAATTTCCTGATTTCACACGTAACTTCAATATCAGGCATCTGTTCAGGTCTGTGAATTCATACAGCCTATGCACAAATCTGGCGCTTGGCTGTAAACTGATGAAGAGCTTTAACAGGTAACTTGGAAAGGGATAAAAGAATGTAAGCAGCCTCATTTTGTACCCAGATGAGAGGGATGTTTATTTTATACATTTATTCACATGTTTTGCATTATATCAGGGAATATATTGCAGATTGTTTCCAAGTAGGTAAGAAGCTTTGCTATAACACACCATTAAAAGAGGGACAGAAGAGACTGACAGCAGATGTTAGTCATGTATCTAAGAATATGATCTGTGAATTGTTGTGTTCTACAGCCATGGTAAAAAAAAAAAATTTCACCCTCATTTCTAAGGTTGAGATGTAGTTCTTCGGCTATTTAATCTGAGGATTGCACACTCTGACCTTAGAGTGAATTTGCTGGGACATCCAGTCTTGAGAAGATTGGCAGCTGTCTTGAATGTTTTCTTCTTGTGAATAATCTTTATCACGGTACAAAGATCGACTGAAGATAGACTGAAGTAAAAGGCAGCTGTGGCTCAGGAGGTAGAGCAGGTCATCTACTAATCAGAAGGTTTGATCCCTTATATGTAGAACCTTTAGAGTTGAAAGAGGCTAAACTTTTTTCTACTATGACTGTATATTCTAAATAGCATCCTGTGCTCGAAAGCATTAAAGCCTCTTTGGGTTATGTGCATGACAGGATTATATATTTAAAAACATTACCTTTAACTGTAAAGCTGTACCAGCATGTGTGTGTGTCACTGGCCTGAGTAATATAATTACCTCTGGCTTTTCTCTAACTCTCCATTATTTCATCTTTTTGCACACACCTGTCATTACACTCACATTTCTGACATGTTTACATTTTATTCTGCCCACAGTTCCTTGACTTATGTGCGTCTTTAAATAGACACTTTGCTGTCAGTAAAAATCATGTTATGAATGTCAGCCCTGCCAGGGACTGCATAGTATTTCTGGGCTACTCTGGCTTAAACTCCAGGGCTGCTTTTACAGCTCAGTCCTTCCCCCTGCATCTGTTCATGGACAACATGCAGCACAACCTGCCGGTAATCTGCAGATTTCAGCGAAAACAGCAGTGCAGTCTCTGCTACTATAACCTCAACAAATCTGAGCTGTAAGGCGCAACTAATCAGGCCCCATCCCGACATTACTGTAAGCTGCCGTCAGATAAATCTTCGCATCTACCATGAGTCAGCAGTTGTGGCATTAGGAAAAGCCAAATCACTTTCAGACTGAGCGAGTAATTTCAAAAATTTTGCAGCATTAAGCTGTCAAGGCTGGAGTGATTTCTGAACAGCTGTGAGGTTGAAAATGCGATTTCAGTGAGTGTCACTTCTTCTTCTCTGGATTAAACTGAAAAACAAGCCAAAAAGGAACAACTTATAGCATGGACAGTCTTTTGCACACATACCTCTTTCCACCCTCCTTGTTGAAGGCGCACGCTAGCGCCACCACCTGACCTGTTGCCCTACTGACCACAGGCACACAGAGCATGGAGGAGATCTCACAGCCCAGCATGCTGGACAGCTGCCTGCGCTCCTCCTGACATGATAACAGGCAGAAAAGATGAAGAGATTACTTATAGTGCTATAGATAGATAGATAGATAGATAGATAGATAGATAGATAGATAGATAGATAGATAGATAGATAGATAGATAGATAGATAGATAGATCTCTTACAGCACTGATGTCTTGAAGGGTAATTGACTTCTTCTTCTCCACAACCTGACCAAAACGTCCAAACATCAGCTGCACAGAGACGAGAGAGATAATAAAGACAAGATGAGCAATGGTAAGAAAAACACTATAATGAGGGTAAAATATATAAATAAAGCTTGTTTATTGTCAGTGAAGCTTATTAACAGTGCTAAACAGCACAAACAGCCACCTAAGGTTTTTTTTGTGTGTGTGTGTGTCTCAATATCGCTTCTATTATCGAGATTTCACACATCATTTAGGCTGGGGCACACAGTCTATTCACACAGTAATGGAAAGCCTGTTAAATGTTGCTACATAAGCACCACAGACACAGAGACAGGAGAGTGCAAGCCACCAAAAGGATGTCATTACTGGTCCTCACCAAATCTCTTAATTATAACTCCTGCTGAGGATTATTAAGTGATTACATGTGGGAGGTTTATTCTATCATGTCACTCAAAATAAAAAAGAGAAGACAACTACACACAGGGCTGCAACACTTGCATCATAAGTATGTTTGTTAAAAATTGGAACAGACATCCCTGAAATCTGTACCTCAACTTACCAGACCACATAACAACTGAAGCTCATGAATGATTAAAAGGGATACATGACTGGCTGACTTAATAAAAATATGATTAAACACATAGAAAAATAAAGGATGAGCAAACTGTTTTAATGGGAACACTGAAGACAAACATAAATAGATGCAAATCAATAAATTATGAGCAAATTATTGTGATGATATTTTGCCTCACCGGGAAGCTGATCTCCTCCTCCAGGACTTTGTCTCCGACTACCTAAAGGTCACAGGGGTCAAAGGTCAGGAGTTCTTCAAATGTTAATGCTCAAATTGCTCTTGATGAATGACTCATGGTGTGTGTGTGTGTGTGTGTGTGTGTGTGTGTGGCGGTGGGGCTGAGGAGAACAATATGTGCGAAAAACTGGTGTGTGTGTGTGTGTGTCCATGTTGTTTTTGTGTGGTATTGCAAAGACAGATTATAAAAACAAATGTGTACGACAGCGATAAAGATATGTGTGTGTGTGTGTGTGTGTGTGTGTCTCTGTGTGTGTTTGTGTAAATACCTGGCAAAATAGCTGGTGGTTATCCTCAGAGACCAGCAACAAACAACAGCACTGTGACCGAGTCTGCTGCTGCAACTGCAGGAGAACACAAACACAACATCAGTCCTGACGTTTAATCACAAAAATCTCTCTTTATCAGAGTCGCTCAGATTGTTTTAAAGCCTTCAATTTACCATTCTTTGGAGTGTAGCCTAGGTGTGAAGATAAGATAAGAAATCAACGGACAGTGAAAAACGACTGCTTTCTGGGGTGTGGTAAGAATTCGCAATGATTTTGCAGAAGATTAAAATCTGGAATGAAATTAGATTTTTATTAAGCTAAACAGCTGGGATTTATTCAAGTACATTTTCAATGGAAGGCACAGTTTGCTATGATTTTCCAAAATGGATAAACAGAACACAATCAAATTTGGTTTCTCTGTGTAAATTAAAGAGTGTGTGTGTGTGTGTGTGTGTGTGTGTGTGTGTGTGTGCACTCCAGCTCCCTGAAGCTGTTGCTCTGTAAGACCTGCAGAGTTGCAACCAATTTCCTGTTGCTGTCTGTGATGAAAACAATTCATTCACATTCATAGACTGATACACACTCCCCTGTATATGCACGGTGACATGCACACACACACACACACACACACACACAGCAGCGCTTCCTCACATAGCATTCTTCTCTGTAATCCACCAAGCTGGATGAAGAACAAGCAGAACAGGAATAAACACCAGCCACTGCCAACACATTTGCACACCCAGTCTCATACACACACACACACACACACACACACACACACACACACACACACACACACACACAATTGACATGCTCATGAGTGCGCACACACAGCACGTTGCTGCACCCTCATATAATAATAAGCCCCTCCAGCCCCTTTTTCAACATATTGTTAATACCATAAGAGCTGCCCCGAGCTCTTCCCGCCAAACTGATTCCTCAGAAGCAACAATCCCATGCGTCTCTTCCTCCCCTCCCTCTCCTTTCCCCTGTGCCCCCACCCCATTATTTTTACAGCTGTAAAACTAAATAAATAGACAAAACAAATCATGTCAGATTTAACATGCATTTTTAAAACCCCTGCAGTCTTTTGCACCACTAGCAACCTCTCTCTCCCTCACTCATCCGTGAGACGGAGGAAAAATACTTCAAATGCAGGTTCAGGAGCATAAAAGGATGCAGACTGCACTGCTGTTGTTCAGCACCACTGAGCTGGTCCCAAGGTGGCACAGGGGCACGGAAGGTCAGGTATGTTTGACTCAAGCATTTATAGAGTGAAATATCCACCTTGCTCATTTTCGCAGCAACCTTTGCTGTCCATGTCCGCAAAAACAGCATCTATAATTGCTGCTGCATGGGGTAACAGCAGCTAATAGTAAATGAGTTCCTCTGACAGCGTTCTTCTACTATTATACTATATTTTCTCTTTTTATTAACCATAAAAGAAAATGAAGAAAAAAATGGGTTTAAGCAGCAAGCAACGAGTTCACTTAGTTAATTTAACTAAATTAAAAAATACTCTGAATACCTGAATCTCCAGGTGTATTAGGACTGCATTTAATGAGTATTATGAGATTATTTATAATCAATTGCCGTAATGCTAATGATTAGAAATTGCTGATTTTTTTTCTTTTCATGTGAAGACAAAAGACTGTTAACATTTTCTTTTACCAAATAGTGGTGTGAAAAATGACCCTCAAACTGAATATATGAAGAAAAGAATTGTGTCCTTACATCCATCAGGCTTCCCTGGAGCTCTGATGGATTGAGGCTCTGTCCGTTTGATGCAGCATAACCTTAATATTTCTCTACTTTCCCTTGCTTTATTCCCTCGCTCACATCTTCGTCTGTGAATATTTCCATACATTTGAATTGTGGTCAGAGTCCTGCTGACTATAATTTACTGACTACTGTGGCTGAAGCTTGATAACTCGGCTCTCTCTCACAGCTCTCTGCGCAGCTCCCTCCTTCCCTGCAATCAATCTCTACACCTCTCGCTCTTCTCCCCTGCTTTAGGGAGTGTATCATATAAGAAGGGTGTGCACATTAAGGGGAGACTAATGGAGTAATTGTGTGACAATAAGCTTGTAGTAAAAATAATGACAGGAAGAGAGGTAGAAGTCAGGGTTTTATGTCTTGAATGTACTGTACACAGTATCTGTGTGTATGTGTGTGTGTGTCCGTGTTTGTGTGTGAAAGCGTATGAGTGATCTCAGCCACTTACATAATTGATGACTTTAAGCTGGAGAGAGGCTGCATCAAGGTCATAGAGCTCACCTAAAAGAGAAAGGAGAGAGAGAAGATGATGGGAGGAAAAAGCAGGGTAGAGCAAGGTCAGATTGGTGTTAAGGCAGAGTGGGAATGCAGAGCATGCACGCAAGTGGACAGAAAGCAATCCAGAGAGGGATACACTGAGACAGCGAGGTCGAGGAACAGTGAGCAGGAACCAGCTAACAGAGGGACTAATAATGAAGACAAGACAAGGGATGGAGGGATGCCTGGACTGCAGATGAAGACAGAAGGAAAGCGCTGGAAAGCCAGGTGGTGGTTACAAAAAAACAAACAAACAGAGTAACTGCAACTCACATTTGTTGACAATTATCGGGGAGTAAACAATGTTGATATGTATGTGCAAAGAAATAGCATTAAGCAATCCTAATTCCATTATGCATGAAATTTCATCCCTGACGCCCCTTACAGATTTCATCTAAATACGCAGAGCTCAGTTATATCCCACCATGTATGTATGAATGAATTTGGTGTTTTCTGAAAGAAGAGTGAAAGAGGGAGCGATGAAATAAGTTAACCATCTGTACGTGTGTGCTGTGTGCATACCACAGAGCTGCAGAATGTTGCGGTCCAGCTCACAATAGTCCTGTTCGGAGACGGTGAGTGGCAGGAGTGCATTGTGGGACTGTAGGGGAGAGGGGCTGAGAGGAGGCCTGTGGTAGGATGTCTGAACAGCCTGAACCCGCACACATGCCACTGAGGCCTGTGACAAAACATAGATGCACAGAAACACACCGTATCAAGGACCAGAATCAGTTTGTGAGATATATGTATTTTGCTAAGATAAGCATCGAACTAAGGTTCTAGTTTTTGCTGTTCAAAATTTTAATTCTGTCTTATACAGTAGAGCACACGCATGTGCTGATTTTTCTTTGGTAAAAAAAAACCTGTGCCAAAATGTGGTTATTAAGTAACAAGTAATGCAGCAGCTGCCAAGTTGTTTTTTTTGTGCGACCAAGCTTACGTGTTTTTCCAGCATGTTCAAATGCATTTCATCCTGATCAGATAGTGGACCACAGCCCACCTGCAATACAAAAGCGCGCGCGCACACACACACACACACACACACACACACACACACACACACACACACACACAGAGTGGAAAATCAAGAAAATGCTATTCAGTCGAGTGTGCAAACTTTGCCGGTACAACTTGTGTGGTCTCTGTGGAGAACATTAAATTAATTCACATATGGTGTGCAACTGTAAATAGCTGCCTTGTTATATGGGAGAAGGCCAAGGTAATGACCTTATCAGTTTGTTACCTTGGACAATTCATTTGTTAAAATTTGACAGTATGTCCTTGAATCCCAGGACTCACCAGTAAGACAGCGATGATTTTGTCCTGCTCCAAGATAGGAATGACAACAGCTGAAAGAAAGAAAGAAAGAAAGAAAGAAAGAAAGAAAGAAAGAAAGAAAGAAAGAAAAGCATTCAGAATATATAATGATTTTATTCAAAGGTCCTTTTTTGTCCTTTAATTTTCCTTCCATGTCCTTGTCTAGCTTCTAATCTTATTTGTTCTCTCCTCATGTTCTTATACTAAATATTCAAG
Source organism: Pterophyllum scalare (assembly GCA_024447675.2). Taxonomy (NCBI): domain Eukaryota; kingdom Metazoa; phylum Chordata; class Actinopteri; order Cichliformes; family Cichlidae; genus Pterophyllum; species Pterophyllum scalare. The sequence continues at coordinate 23,698 of JAMQGT020010954.1, read as the reverse complement.
AGAAAAATATGGTAAAAGGCACACCTGATGTTCTTGCATAAGCCTGTTTACGCTGTTCTTCAATTTGTTTTCCTCATCTTTAAAAACACCAAATCCTAATGAGCAACATAAATGTTATGACTGAAATGTGTGCGGGTGTGTCTGTGGATGGCAGAGAACAAAACAAACAAAATTATGGGTTCAGTACTTTGGTACCAAGCTAATTCTTTTCCTGCATCATTATTGTGATGGGTGTTCAGCATTATGTATTGATTCACACAGTGCAGAGTGGTCATGCATGTGTACTTTAGGGTCTATAATTACATGTTTTTTCTATTTAAAAAACACAATGTGGTAATTTGCAGTTTATTCATTCATCTCCATTTGCTCTTCTGCATTTCTCATCATAGACCTCTCATTGCTTTTTTTAGTCCACTTGTCCGGTTTTGTGCCCACACAGCTCCATACTTCTCCCTCGGCTGCCATCGTCTCTCGTTCGCTACTCTTCTCTCTCTCTCTCCCCTCATGCTTGTTTTTCCTCCCACGTTCTCACATCTCTCATGCATGCAAGCAAGCGCATCCTTGCACGTTCTCAAAACAAGGACATGCTGGTCACTTTGTCTGTCCACTAGCAACATTAAAGCCCTCACCCCACCCTTCAAAACATAACCACACCTCTTCTGTGTGCTGGTAATGGTGCTGCGAGGCAGATTCTGTATTTCTCTGGCAGTTCGGATGGAGGAAGGCCGGTGCACTGACATCGTTTCAGCTGGTCCACAATGCTCCTAAGACAGATATAAGATAGAAGTTGAGTCTGACTGCGGTTTGAGGAAGACAATTACCTGTGCCATGTTAGCCAGTTGAAAAAAAAAAAAAGAGACAAAGGGATGAGACAATCTGAAACACAGCTGGAGCAAAAGGAAAAGCAGGCCGCAACATTACAAAACCAGATGCGCTGAATTCATTCATACTAACCAAAACACTCCTGAATAGACCTATTATTCATTTGTGCATGTGCGTGTGTGTGAGAAAGAGCTAGCCAGGTGTCAAGCCAGGTGTGATGGGAAAGGTGTAGATCTTTGTGGGTGTGTTATATTAAATAACAAAGGCAGGTTTTATACTAAAATATAGGACAGTGTATTTAGGATCAGCTGACACATGAAACACATTGCACACCTCACACTCAAACTTGCATGAACATTAAAAATGAATAGCAAAAGAAAGCGTCATGATTTTACCCGTGCACACAGTTAAATTCAAGATCTATGTACTACTTATAATAATCAGCGAATCCATCTGGCAGCTAGACAAACACACACACACACACACACACACACACACACAGCAACAGCAGCAACAGGCTCTAGAGAGTTTGAAATCCCTCAAAGCGTTGCAGCCAAATCTCTGCATGGTGCATTGATTTAAAAATGCCCATTTATTCAAATTCACTGAGGAATATTGCACTTCAGTCAAAAAACATTCTCATTGTACTTTACTACTGTGACAAATACAGTTGACCTTTGCGTAATGTATTTTGTTCAAAATGTTTTTTCTGGGCACAGCAGAGAGCAAAACAAATGACCCTGAGGCAGTATGAACTACACTGCTATTTGCTGTTGTGTGCGCACATATGACAGTAAATGTAGATGTTAAACTGTATGGTTAAATGTCCAGTGTGTGCTAACTAAAGATCAACTAAAAGTCGCAGAAATGCAATACAGTGGTGTTTGTAGGGTGTACAGCATGGGCCAGTGGCAAAAGTCAGCATTGTAAGTATTTGGAGATGACCATTTAAAGGGATACATGCAGTAAATGCTCAGCAGTTGGTTTGTCTGTCAGATGACAATTAACTGATCATGGGAATGGGTGCTAAAGACCTCCTGCCATTTGCCATAACTACTTGACCATCAGTGAGAAGGAGAAAAAACACTGATGGTTAAATTGTTTTCAGGGGGTGACAGACTCAAGTTTCACAAGGGACTCTTTCACTGCGGTGTCATGCTGATGTAATATATAATGCAAGACTCTCCCTGAAAAATGTGCCATACATATGGAGGGCAGCATATCCATCAAAGATGCTTTCTTTTCAACTGTGCACTCATAACAAGCAGGGTGGTCCCTCTGCTCTGTAGATCATATGACGTGGTGTCTACAATTTCCATAAAGAATTTCATATTTTTGATTGGTTGGACCACAGAACAATTTTTTTAACACTCCATCTCACTTGAATTTTAATGAGCTCAGATCCTGTTTATTATTGTATCCTTACACTTTGGCCTTGCTTCTTTCTTCTGCAGCATATTTCACAACGGCCTGTTCACTTAACCCGAGCACAACAAGTTGTTTAGAAGAGAAACCTTCATGGAAGATGTCTTGGCTGAACTTGTTCAGATTTATTTTTGTGTGGCTGTGCATGTGTATCAGGGTCCACATAATGGGCTTGTATGTGTTAGAAAGTAGGCTGGAATGAGGCTGGAACAACATGGCCTTCTGCCTTCTATAAGGGTTCACTGAGTGTGTGTGTGTGCCAAGGACTTGATAACAGGCTTATATAAGGAGGTGAAGAGGAAAGAGAAAAAGCAGCAAACTTCCCTGTAGCTCGTTTAATATCTCCACGACATCTAGCCTCTATATAGTCCTGATAAATGTGTTTGCAAGCATGTGAGTATGTGCCAGGTTGCATGAATTTGTCTATGTGTGTGTGTCTGTGCTCATGTATGGTGTGTGTACGTGTCCTTGCGTATTTGTGTGACACATGTTTGTATGGCTTCCTGTGTTCATGTGGCAATGAGGTGTTGGAAATGGGGTGGTTGTCTGACAAACAGACAGTTTCATCAATAATGTAGAATTGGTTTTTCCCAGCGCCTCGGCGGCAGTCGCAGCATCACACTGGGTTGCGGAGCTTCAGAGAGCACTTAAGAGAGGAGAGGATCGCCGTGCCTCACTGAGGGACCGGGGGCACTGTCACCTCAGCTATTAGCCCTGCAACGCTTCTGTGGGAGAGGGATTAAAGGTGAGAGAGAAAGAGGAGCACAGGAAGGGGGGGGGGTAGCTGTGGGCAGGAAGATCTAAACAACAGTGCTTTATGACTCTTTGGGGGAAGATCAGGCTGAGAGGAAAAGAGGGCAAAGACAGACTCATGCAGTGAGGTGGGAAGGTGGAAAAGCAGATGACAAAAGAGAAAAAGAGGTTGTCAGAGAGACAGGGAGATGAGGAGGGAAAAAATGTGATGCAGTAAAAATCAAAGGACACGAGAAACAGAGGAGGTCCTCTCTCTATGACACCTTATCTCTGTGCTGAGGATGGGATTTTGGACTGAGTGGCCCACATTCATTTAGACGACACCTGTTTTTCACACAGAGGAAACATCCCTCTCCGTTTCCCCTCCTCATCTCCCCCCTTTGTTCTATTGCTTCTCCGGGTATTGCTGCCCTCAACAACAATTGCAGCAAATCAGTACACGGCGGTTATTCACTGAGACGAAACATCTGTGACTTGCTGCATAAAGAGAGAGACACACACACACACACACACACACACACACACACACACACACACACACACACACACACACGTACACACATGTACAAACAGTACACACCTGATCTTTCCCTCCTGTGGCAGTTCATGTGGCGGGCCGTCAGATAGTAGCCTCGAGTCTTCCTCCAGCAAGTAGACACATGCACACTCCTGGAATCAAACACACCCACATATACATGCACATTCATTTGTAAAATTAATCGGATTGTAATTAATTTAATGAGCAATGAGCATCATCCATTTGCAACAAGGTTTGGGGCTCGGTTCCCTGGTCCTGTGTCAGGACTGAGATATGAAGTTACACCACGCTGAATACTAACAGGAAGCTCCTTATTTTTTCTTTCTACAGGTAATAAATTGAGGAAATTCCAATATGCGTGTTTTTGTGAATTACCGTGCTGGGCAGCAGTTCCTGAACGCTGTCCCGAAGGGCCACTCGCAGCGAGCGTGCATCCACAACTGCTGCCAGCCGCAGCAAGGCATCCTGGGGAGGAAAACAAAAACAGATGCCCCGATGTCTGTTTGGTTGTTTTTCTATGATCGTAAAGTGCAGCTTGAAAACCCGAGGCCTTGGCTATCATTTTGTTTTCTTTGTAGGCACAAGGCTTATAATGCAACAACTCTTCTTCAGATATTTACCTTGGCAGGCTGCAAAGGCCTCTGAAACAATATTTAAACTGTGTCACACTCAGTATATACTCAGCAAACTGTGCCAGTTGGAGACACAAGTGTGGTACTTAGGAATGAACTGAGCTCAGATGTCATTGGGGACTGGATTTTGCTCAACACGGCACTTGGTGCTTTTGTTTCGTTTCGGAAAACAAAGCACTTGGCAATTCATTTGCAGGCTTTGGTAGGCAGCTGATTTATGAAATGAGAGCAGAAGTAACATGGTTAACAAATCACAAGACTGTACATTCCTAGATGCACTGTTTTCAAATTTGATGACACTTGGCTATGCCTGATCAAATTTACCAAGAGCCTGTAGACAAATCGTCTTTTTACTGCATCCTCAAACCTTTAGGATAGACAAACTGAAAAATGCTTGCCCGAAGCAAAGCAGCCTCTTAGTCCTGTTCACAGTGAAGGCTGGCTATGCTCGGAGCAAACCCTTTTATAGGAGGTGGCATCTGACCACTCACTACACAGAAAGCATTTCATCTGAGTTTTCCAGTTGTCCATCCAGCTAACATCTGACTGAGCAGATACACTCTTATTTGAATGAGTCCAGCTGTCTTCAGCACAGTTGCTTGCCTTTTATTCATGCCAGTAAATGTGAAAATGCCATTTTTTTTGCATCTTTTTAGACAGATGATTGCATATCGAGCTCCGAATACTTCCATAAAATGCCAGTCACCTATGGTTGCCCAACACTGAGTGCTGGAGCTGCTCTTTGAAGACATGGTGTAAAGGAAAAACTGTTTGTACCTGATGTGAGCGGCCCAACTTGAGAGAGAGAGAGACGTATGAAGAATGAAAAAACAGAGCTTGAGAGAGAAGTTCAAACCTTACTGCCTCCACACACCAGGCTATTGGCTGGGTGTAGTGAACTGCAGACAATTTTGATGTCAGAAAGGTTTAGGGGATGTGTGACTGATTGAGGCACACTAATGTCTAAAGGGACAATTCAACTGCAAGGTGACGGCGGTTTATACACTGAACTTTGATAAAAATTAGGTTCAAATGCAGGGTTGAGAAAAGAAGAGTACACAAACAGTAGAAATCTGCAAAATTTAGGTTTTTATATTTTGGCTTTCTGCAAACACTTCAATGAGGAGCACGCAACCAAGGATGCATCTCCCAGCCTCAACTTCACCAGAAACTGCTTTAAATTCACAGCATAGGCACAATTATTCTCAGTGTGAAGTCTACTTAAATCCCTACCAGTTCCAGTGATCACACTGCATTATCATTACATTTAACCGTGGTCTGCAGAAACATCTCAGTGGGACTTCAAAATCTGATCAAAGCAAAGGAAAACACAGAGCGAAATCTCAAAGGCTTTAAATGCTCCGACTTTAAAACTGTGTACTGAATATGAATCGGAAAGAATATAGAGAGAACATGACTGCCAGATGCCTCTTCCAGTTGTTCTGACAAAGCTGTTAAGTTACACAGCGCAACTAAAAGGAAAAGCATCTTGTTCCCTTGGGCGTTCAATAGCACAAAGTTATCGAATGCCGGGCGTGCCGCGGGCTCAGTGTTCTAATAAGGTAGTCCATCTGTCACCCTCTCTTTTCTGTGTCCTTTCCCCCTCATTTTGATACCCCATTCACATCAGTTTTACCTTTGTCTCTTACTCGTGATCTCTTGTTTTTGACTGATGCTGAACATTGATGACGAGGGACGAGGACATGTTTTAGGGCAGGTGTTTGTGTGTGTATGTGTGCGTGTGTGTGTGTGTGTGGGGGGGGGGGGGTCAAATATCAAGCAGGAGAGAAAAAAGGAGAAGATGGAGAGAGAGAGTGGAGAGTGCTGTCATGCCTGAACGCTCAGTGTTGGTTATTACATATGATTAGACAGGATTAAATGTGATTAGCTTTGATCACTCAATCAGCTCAACAGAGTGCTGTTGTAATGGAGTTGGAGCACTGCCAGACCATGTCTGAGAGTGTTTTGTATCCTAAGTTGCAGATTGTGAAATACTTGCACAAATCCTAATAAGTAATGTGTTGGCCAAACAGCAGACAAACAATGAAAGTCTCTGGCCTCTGTCCTTCCCGTGATGCTGTCAGGAACCCATCGACGACAGGCGCTGAAACCTGCCACACTGTGCACGTGTGTCTGTTTGTGACTATAACAGATTTATACCTTGGTAAATGTCAGAGTCTGTACTATGACCTTTTGCAATCATTTCTTTCCATATACCTCAAACCATCTGTTATATTAATTTACCTCCTTCTCCACCCATCATTGCGCACACATTTACACACACCTACACACATTCATTCAGGTATGCATAAGCATCCTACCGCCCACTCAGCAGGTCCTGAAGTGGATTAATTTTTTTGTATTACATTATGAAATTTCTAGTTTTTATTACCAATGTTCATTTTTGGGAACTGAAAAGAAAAGGTTTATTTAGTTGAGCTGTTTTTTCTTTTTTGTTTGCTTTTAACATCCAGGAAGAAGACCTCACATAGATGGTGATGTAATCCTGACTCAAGCTGGACATCAAAAGTTAAATAAAAACAGCAATTGTGATTTCATTCCGCTAACAGTGTTCTCTAAAGCCATTTCAATTTATGTGAATTTGGCTTTTATCTAAATTGATTTGAAAATGCTTTACAGAACAAATATTTGATAGCAGAGTCATCACTAAAATGACAAATGTGTTACTTTCATTAAATTATTGATGAAATATTCCCATAGATTTGATATTCAGTTAAACTCATTGCATTACTCATTGCATTACTGTCGTGTATAAATTTGTTTCAGCACTGCACTCATCTCAAGCAGGTCATAATGTGCTCCTGTCTCTGTACATACAACATTATTTGTATTTTATTTTAATTTGTTTGGTAAAATGGCAGCGCCCTTGTTGGCTGCGGCTGCACGCACTCACAGATCAAAACAGATTGGTATGCTATTCCTTGTGAACATAAGTCCTACGACCGATATATCACTTTATACAGCTCAGAACATGGACTTGTACATGTGGATTTAAAGCGTGGAACTCGCAGCAGAGCTAGCCCATGGGCTAAACCTACCTCCTGCAGAACACCCCTGCTATCGATTGTATTGGCAAACATTAGCTCACTGGAAAATAAATTGGACTACATAAAGCTGGACATCTACGGAAGCTTGTTTCTGCCACTGATTTTTTTTGTTTTTGCTGAACATAACACAAAATTTCAACTTATTAACTCAAAATTTCAAGAAAATAACTCAGAATTTTGAAATTTTGAGATACTTAGCTCAAAATAGATGGCTTTTTTTTTCGTGGCAGAAACAAGTTTCCATAGGCATTGCATCAAAATGGGAGGTGAGAGACTGCTGTGCTTTTGTGTTCAGTGAGACCCCGCTGAACAACACAGTGACGAACAATGCTATTAGCTTTGCCAGGCTAACAACAACCAGGCAGATAGGAGCAGCATTCTCAGCAGTAAAACATGGGAAGGAGTTCTATGCATTTACATTAACATTAGATGAAGTACAGACTCAAAAGGACCTTGTCAGTCAAATGTCCATCTTCCTTGGTTCCAACACTGTTTATATTCCTCCTGATGCTGACACCAATATGGCCCTGGATATCCTCTGTCACTACAGCAGTGGTTTGCAAAATGAAACATGAAAAACATGAAAAAAAGTTCTTGCTCACTTTTATCAATATGCAACCACAGGACTTTGCAACCAGGGGAGAAAACATACTGGATCATGCATACACCAATGCCAAAACAGCATTTAAAGCAGTCCCTACTTAGGATTAGACCCTCTTCAAAGCTGGTGAGAGTGTGGCCAGAGGGGGCCATGACAACACTACAAGGATGCTTCAAATGCACTGACTGGTCCGTGTTCAAAGAGGCTGCCACCAAGGACCAGGAAATTAACATTGGGGAATATGCTGAGACTGTATTGGCATACATCTAAAATAAATGTATAGGTGATGTCCAGACCACAAAATGTATCATCATAAGGGCAAACAAGAAACCGATCCCTGCTAAAAGCAAGAGACTCTGCCTTTAGATCTGGAGACACAGCTGCCCTCAGAACAGCAAGATCCAGGATGAACAAAGCAATCAGACTGGCTAAAAAAGGACCTTGGACAGAAAACACATATGCATTTTCAGGACCACAGAGACACCAGGAGACTGTGACAGGCCTCAGTTTGTTTGTTTGGGGAGCAACCAACAGGTCAGACATCATCATACTGAGCACAGGCTCTCTGGAGGGATGTGTTCTCAGTCCCCTATCTACACCCTGATGACCCATGACTGTTGTGCAAATTACAGCATAAATCACATTAGAGGTGAAGTTTTTTGTGGAGTGGTGCAGCAAAAACAACTTGATCTTGAATGTCAAGAAAGCCACGGAACTGGTCATTGACTGCAGGACCAAACAGCTTGTGCACACTGCAATCTACATCGAGGACACTGCTGTGGAGATTGTCCCACACATGAAGTTCCTGGGGGTTCACAATCTCACCTTGTCCCTGCACATCTCCTCCACTGTCAAAAAGGCTCATCAGCACCTGCACTTCCTGCAGAGGTCAAAGAGAACTCATCGCACCCAATCAGTCATCACTACCTTCTACAGAGGTGCCATTGTGAGTGTGCTAACCATCAGCATCTCTCTGTAGTATGAAAGCAGCAGTACCTCTGACAGAAAGGCACTGAGGAGAATGGTGAAGACTGGAGAGAGGATCATTGGGGTCACGCTGACACCCCTTGGAGATCTGGCAAAACAACGCTGCCTATCAAGAGCAACCAGAATCACCAAGGACCCCACCCACCCCTCTCATGGACTGTTTCCTCTCCTGCCCTCAGGTGAAAGATACTGCAACCTGACATGGAGAACCACAGGGTTTCATGACAGGTTTTTATCCAACAGCCATCAGACTGTTGAACATTACAAAATCTTAAGACAACCTATTATACATATCTACTACTTACTGTACAATACTGTATACAACTACAGTGCAACCTACAGTGTCATATAGTGCAATATATTGTAATGTCATAGATAATGGTGTTGCTATTTATTTATTTTTATTTATTTATTTGTTTTTTATTTATCTGTGTTTTTATTTACTTTCACTATGAACCTGATGCAACGTAATTTCGTTCTGCACTGCATCTTGATGTGTTGTCTGAATTATGATTTTTTTTCTTAATTTGCTTCTGTTTTTCAGCTTTTCATTCCATCTTTCCTCATCATCTCTTAATTTCCTCTGTGTACCTTTCTGCCTTAATTTTTATGTTGATCTCTAGGTTTCTCCTCCTTTCTTCAGGATGTAGTATTTGTTGTCCTCTTTATCTGCAGTTATTCTAATCAGCTGGAGCACTCTTGAAGGACACCTGTGATCATCATAATTAAACGGATTCTTCTCTGTTTTTATCTTTCTCAGAGCCCCACATTATCCTTGTTATTTGTTTAAAGAAACAGCAATAACGCTGGTGTCAAATACTCCAGTTAACCTCGACTTAAACTCGGTGGCTCTTCAGGCTTTCATATGCACAGCACACTTTTCACAAAAAACAAAAGAAAACAAGAGAAAACAAAAAACAATAACTGACAGAGAAAGTTGTCGATTTGACAAATATAATCCCATATTACATTTACAGCAATGATACTAGGGGTTGCTTCCTCCAATTATTGAAGATTATGGAGCAATCTGATTTCTACATCTTCTAATTTAAACTCACTGGAGTTTATCATCACTTTATTATCTCTTTATTTGGTACCCTTTGCCATTACTGGGTCGGACCCTTTTTTTCCCTTCAGAGCTATTTTAATTTTTCATGACGTGGATTCAGAAAGATGTTGGTCCATTTTGACATCACACAGTTGCTGCAGATTTGTCAGCTGTACAGTCATGATGTGAATTTCGCGTTGCATCACATCCCAAAGGTGCCCTGTTGGATTGAGATCTACCAACTTTGGAGGTCATTTGAGCACAATAAACTCATTGTTATGTTCAAGAAGCCAGTTTGAGATGATTTGAGCTTTGTGACATGGTGTGTTATCCTCCTGGAAGCAGCCATCAGAAGGTGGGCACACTGTGGTCATAAAGGGATTGATATGGTCAGCAACAAAACTCAGTTAAGCTGTGCATCTAAATGATGCTCAGTTGGTACTATGGGGATTAAAGTGTGCCAAGAAAATATCCACCACACCATTACACCACTAGCACCAGTTGCTACAAGGCAGGATGGATCCACGCTTTAATGTTGTTTACATCAAATTCTGACCCTACCATCTGAATGTCAGAGCAGAAATTGAGACTCATCAGAGCAGATAATGTTTTTCCAGTCTTCTGCTGTCCAATGTTTGTGAGCCCGTGTGAACTGTAGCCTCAGGTTCCTGTTCTTAGCTGACAGGAGTGGGACCTGGTGTGGCCATTCTCCTCTGACTTCTGGCACCAACAAGGCATTTTGACTCAGAGAAGTGTCACTCAACAGATATTTTCTCTTTTTCATACCATTCTCTGTAAACCCTATCTGAGATAGTTGTGTGGGGAAAATCTCAATAGATCAGCAGTTTCTGAAATACTCAGCCCGTCTGGGACTAACAACCATTCGACGTTCAAAGTCACTTAAATCACCTTTCTTCCCCATTCTGATGCTCAGTTTGAACTTCAGCTGGCTGCTATGACCACGTTACATTCCTATATGCATGGAGTTGCTGCCATGTCATTGGCTGATTAGTTATTTGACTTAGCAATCAGTTGAACAGGTGTAACTGATGAATGTATCTCCCTGTTCATGCCTCTTGCAAGAAACTTCTAATGAAGGCAGAAGTAATATCTAAAGTTTTGTGAGCCTCTCCTGGAATAGCTACTTACTTTTAATATACTTGACACTTAAGCCTGAGACATTCTGGTGAAGCTGCTTGGTGACTTATGCAAAATAATGAAAACATAGTGGGCAAGCCAAAAGTAGTAGGGAAATTAGATTACAGAGAAGCAGGGCTGAACTGTTGAAAAAAAACCCCCATCAGTATTAACTTGGGGTCATAACAAATTTTCCGATTGTTACAGTCTGTTTCCATCAGTAATTCTGTGGAACTCCACAGAAGGAGTCAAAGGTGTGGACATAGATGCATGAAAAGAAAAAGAAAAAGCATTTCATTCATTCATGTCCCTGAACTACAGCAGTTATAAATTTGAGTTAATAGAGAGAGAGAGCCAGACATTTGCTGAATAACTCCAGGAGGACATCTCACTGAAAAGTTTAATTAAGTCTACACGGACAGAGCTGTAGCTAGCAGGATAGAGCCAAATCAGCTCTGTATAATGTCAAGATAATTTCCTGCTGAGCGGAACTAGGCCAGATAATATTTGCACGTTCTTTCTAAGGTTTATTTTTGCTGTCTGGTGAGGAGGGGTTTTTATTTATTTTTTTCCCGGGTACTACATTATCTGGAGTTGCACTTCTAAATTAAAGACAACTTTCCTGACACTGCCTGATTTGTACACATTTTGAATTCTGTATCATTTCAAGCTGATTAAAGCAAAATTATTTCCCCAAGCTGTTTGACCCAGCTGTGTTACTCTGCTCTCGTTGCTCTGAACGTATTTTTGCTCCAATGGTGAAAATATAATGGCAGGTTCGGTGCAGGTTGTGCTCTCTGAGGGGCTCTTCATATGAATCCAGGAAAAAACAGCAGTCTGCAAAAACGTTGAGGAGGAAACAGATTTAAGCCCCCAGGGAGTGTAGCATCATATATTTGATGAACACAGAAAGAATAAAAGAAGCGAGCGGTGTTGGTAATAAAACAGGTAAAAGTGAGTGAATGATCGCTAATGGCCTACTCTATTTCATTGTAAGGGACAACCCTGTTGTGCTATAATTTTGTTTAATATCTAATACAATTTCTTAGCAAAAGTTGAAATTACTGGAAAATTTCAAAGCCTCAAGGGCTTTATTAATGACTCGATTTTTCTCAAGTAAAATCAAATAATATGAAGACATAGCAACGTGTTCCTGCAGTACTAATGGAAAGGAATAGGACTAAATGCAACTATAAAAAAGCAATTTTCTTTCCACTTGAACTGACTTCCAGAGCAGTACCAGTGTAATGAAGTACTGAGCACAGAAAGCACGAGCATTTTAAAAAAGTGGGGGCTCTTTAAGCCTGGCAGTCAAATTTTCCCAGTGGTTACCTGTGGTATTGCAACTAAAACACCCAAGAAGTATTTGCCCAAATATAGCCCAATTATAAAAGACACTTAGCCTACAAACACATGAATATCTTCATTTTAAAACAGTGTAAATGGTGTAAAGAAGACGATTGGTTGAACAGGTACCAATGAAGCATCATCAAGGTGTCACATAACAGATTGGAGCTTGGTCCAAAGGAAGCCATAATTCATGGAGTACAAGAAGGATGAAATCAGAAAAGGTATCCAAGCAAAGTGGAAACGGCTCCCTCCATTCTCATTTACAAAAACTCTGGTACTTTTACTTTTAACAGGTCCTAAAAGTAGAAGAGAGGGGAAGTGTGGGAAGCGTGGGAGGCACAATGGAGCTGTGGTCAGCACTGTCGCCTCACAGCAAGAAATTCCTGGGTTTGAATCCTCCAGCCTTTCTGTGTGGAGTTTGCATGTTCTCCCTGTGCCTGTGTGGGCTTCCTCCCACAGTCCAAAGACATGCAAGGGGTTAGGTTAACTGGTGATTCATAACTGACTGCAGTAGGTGTGAATGTGAGCACAAACAGTTGTCTGTCTCTCTGTGTTAGCCCTGTGACAGATTGGCGACCTGTCCGCAGTGTGTACCCAGCCTGTTGCCCTATAAAAGCTGGGATAAGCTCCAGCCCCCACGCGACCATAAATTGGACAAGTGGAAGTGAAGCAAAGCCAAATCCAGTTACGATAAAGCAAATTTTTTTGTAAAATTTATTTCTTACAAACATAAAAAAAATGGTGTATTTCAGAAGTGCACAGTAGCCACCTGCTTGTGCTGATAAGAAAAAGAATAATAAGGAGACTGGAGCACAGAGATGTAGTGCATGCCCCACTATTTTGCTTTAACTTTGTTATTCTAACCTTAACTGGTTGGCTGAGGTAGTTTCACACTTGTTGGACCCGAGGAGACTGGCTGGGAGGCAGAGATTAGCTCTGATAGTGTATAACTGGTGGTCCCTGTGCATGCTTCGCTCAGTGTGCCACACAGCAGATATCACACCGCAGAAACAGAGCACTCTTAATCCAATCTTAGTTATAAAATCATTTTCTTTTAATTCTATTTACATAGCTATGCACAGTTAGATTTGCGATTTTATGAAAAAGACAAGACATTAACCAATATTACATATAAGTGCTCATTAATTATTATAATATTTTATTTACGATCCCTTTAACAGCCTAAAATTAAAAGTATAGTTCAATGGAATACTGAGTACTTTTACTATTTATTCCAATACAAATTAAAGTAATGTGCTGCTTCAACAAAAGTAGATCTAAATACAAATACTGGGGACGGTGCGCATCCTTAGAAATGTTTGGGGAACTCTTCACAATACATCAGCAACAGCAAACAAGATCAGGTTTTTTCCTCTTTATAGAGAGTTTTTATAGAGAATGTGTAAAACTGATTCACCAGATTCTTATCAGATTATTCTGTTAAAACACCAATCTACAGTGTGAGACACTAAAGTGGTACCATGTGTGTTTAAAAGGGTCCCGATCAAGCATTTTAGGGTGAAAGAAACTTTTTGGTCTTTTGTTTTTATTAAAATGATTTACACATCCATCAACAGAGGAAATATTATTAATACCAAAATTAAATTAACAACACATTTAAACCAATATAATATTAGTTTAAAACTGGCACTGACCGGTAAGCCAGACAGGACCTCTCATTATAAGGAAATGTCCAAATGCAACAGAAATCTAGAAGAAAAATAAATACTTTCCACAGGGAATAACACAGCTTTGAAACCAAGCGCTAAAGTATATCTCACTGAACACTGGTTATATACTTTACTAAGAGATTGCTAGAGATTCCATACATGATCTTATACATATTTTTAAAATATTATTTTGTGCTCCATTAAACTCATGAATGCACTGAAGGTAACACACATTCCTCTGAGAAATGAACTAGATTATTCAGTTATTCTAAAGTGGTCACATTAGTTAACGACCTCAGTGAGATAAAGGCCTGACCGAGAGGATTAGTTTAAGGAGCTAATTGGAGTCTTCAGGGTAACTCCCATATTTCTTATCTGCTGCATTGTTCACAGAGCCATGCGACGCCTTGAGTCAAGCCCATCTGCATTTCAAGTGAGTCGACCTTGATCTAACAGCAAGAGGATGGAGGGTAATGGCATACTACTTGCACATGATTAAAGGTATCCTCCTTTATGTCTGTAGAGATTTATGCAAAATCAACAATTCACTTGATCCTACAAGCCCCTCTGTGCATTACAGTGAGTAACTGTACACCTGCTGCTTGTTTATCTGTACATGTTTAAGGGCACAGGCATGGTTGTGCATTGGTTCGAGGCTATACACAGCTTTGCAGACTGTCGCTTATATGCTACAGCAGTTTACTGTAACCGGTGTGTGGGCTATTGTTGTTTATATTGGTGTGACTCCTTTGGACTGCTGCAGACGAGAGCTGTAACATTCACAGAATTGTAGTGAAGTAGTTTTCCTGTTAAGGCCCACTTTTGAATCAATCCACATTTGACTTATGCATATTATCATTCCCGTTGGATTATGCGCTGTTATTTTTTTGGACACGAGTAGGTATGAGTAAGATGCATACCCAAAATCCTTCACTCTGTGGAACCAATTGCCTACGTAATTGGACACAAACTCGGTACCATGAATCCAGCTTGAGTCAGCAAGGGACACACAGTTGGAATCTTGACTTTTAAGAGATTTACTAATGCGGATTGATTTTCCCTCACCAGCCGTCTGTCACAGAGACAGGAGGGATGCGAGTCAAGATTTAAGGAAAGATGTGAGTAAAGGACAGGCAGAGGCATATATTCACACACATGCACACCACAGCTGGTAGGAGGCTAGCAGCGTGAGGTCCTGGATGTTATTCCAACAGAGCTGGGTCTCCAGTAGCATCACTAACATACTGGAGACACATGCACTGTAGAATACAGCCAAGCCATGAAGACGGGCCTCAGAACAAGCACACACACTCAAATAACGCCCCATTCATTCAGGCAAGCATACAGAGAGCAGGAGGTTCAAAAAAACAATAGAATAATGCTAAGTGCTGCAATGACAGGGTTGACCTGTCACTGAAGTACAGGAGAAAAAGCTGCACCTTAATGCTGCCCTGTAATTAACCAACAACCTGTATGTGCTCGTGTGTGTGTCTGTCTGTGTGCATGTGTCTGTGTGTGTGTGTGTGTCTGTGAGAAAAAGAGACTAAGAAAATGAGAGACAGCATTTTTCATCAGCTTTGAGTGAAATTTATTAAGATCAGACTGAAAGACCAGCCAGTAAACCATAATTCATAATTCAATTTTCCAGAATGTGACTTGAAAAGAAGTCGCTGATAGACAGAAATTGGAGGAACAGAAATTCAGACATAAAAGAACAAACAGAAAGGCAGAACTGGACTGACTAAACAAGGGAACCCAATCCTATAAAGACAGAAAACTGCCAGCTGATGAAATTCACACGTTGCTCAGCTGGAAAGAGACAAGAGTTGAAGAATTGCAAAAGAAAAAGGATTGGAGCCAGACACTGTGCTTTGTGGTTATGATGCTTTAATAATAAAGCACCAACTAGGGTTAATAGCATAAAACAGGAATTAAACTGAAAGCTTGGGCTAATTCTGAGAGGGGAAATGATGACCCCAAAGAAGGGGACCTCAAATGTGATGTATCATGTAGTCACTTTCTGCAATCTTACAGACAGTCTCCTTGCAAGGGCAGTTAAGAGACGACTCGTTTTGAGAGCGCACTTGTTAATTGATTTTAACAATGCTAGTTACAACAATCTTTAAACTCAGATGTCTGGACTAGTAATCATTTTAACTAACAACAACAACATCCATAAGAAATATCCAACAGGACTAATTTTTCTAAGAAACACATGCTGTAAAACTTGACAAAGATTTCCTGGCAGTAATGAATGTCTGCCGATTTTCCTCTCAGCTTCCTGCTTTATGTTCTCTAGAGACAACAGCAGACAGCTGTCCTCATCAGGTCTAATCAGATTTGTATTTTAATTGAAGAAGTAAGAGAAAGAATTAAAAGTTAGAAAAAAGAAATAGTGGATTCATAAACTGATTTATGGG
Source organism: Pterophyllum scalare (assembly GCA_024447675.2). Lineage (NCBI taxonomy): Eukaryota > Metazoa > Chordata > Actinopteri > Cichliformes > Cichlidae > Pterophyllum > Pterophyllum scalare. The sequence goes on along the minus strand of JAMQGT020010954.1, from coordinate 7,247 downwards.
TGTGCTCTTTATGAAACCTGATTATTTAGCAACAAATCCATCCTCTGTAATCACAAAGTAATTTAATCTTTGGTAAAGTTTTGTAAAAGATACCAGTGTATCATGGTCTGTGGGGTTTGTTGTGGGACTTTGCAACATCTTTTGAGCTTTATCTGGTTCTACCTGTTGTTTGGTGTGGGATTCTCCGTTATCCCCAGCATTTTGAAACTTCAGTTCTCGTTATGTTTTCCAGTACTGTTCGTATGTGTCCTCACTATTTCCTGTCTCATCCTGGTGTCATTTCTCCTATGGTAAGTTTATTCATGTGGCTGCATTTCCCTGTTTAATTACTGTTCTCACTTCCTGTTTTATTCTGATAGCCAAGTGTCTTTTGTGCCTTGTGCTTAGTTTGGTCTCTCATTGATTATCTTCAGCTGAGTCTTGTTACCCTCATGTGTCCAATTCCCTGATTGCCCTTTTGTGTATAAATAGTGCTGTCTTCCCCTTAGTCCTTGTCTCAGTGTCTGCGATCCTGCTCTGTGTGTTTCTCCCGCCATGGTCTCACATGGCTTTTATTATGCTTCGCCTTTTGGGCTCTGCGTTTTGTTTCAGCATTATTAAATGGCTCGTTTTCTTCCACCACGTGTCAGGCTGTGTAAATGCTCTTCTACATGCAGGTTTCCAATGGCAAATTCTTAAAAAGTAATATATGCTAATACATGACTGTTGTTGTGATTTGGTGCAATAAAATTGAATTGAACTGAATTTAACTGATGACTGTTGGATCTCTATGACTGAGACACATGACAGCAGTTTTCAGTGGAAGAGCCTGTAGTGTACAACAGTGCCCTGCCTGGAACATACTCATCTCTTTCTCTGACATTCACAGATGGTTCTTCTGTACAATCCTGAGGTGTCTGTAGGATAATTTTTTAGCAATAACAAGGTAAACAGTGGCAGACACGAAGGAAGTAACACCCATCAGGGCAGCCGGGGCAATGCCCCAGGGGCCAGAAGATAAGAAGGCCCCAGTCAAGATGACTATCAAAGGAGCCCCTCGTCTACATTACACTGGATGCTTATATTCACAGTGTTACGGTAAAGTGGACAAATAAGAGTTTTACTAAATGTTTAAGTCGTGTTTCTATCTTGTGAACAAAAGTTTGGACACACTTACTGGTAAGTGTATCCAAACCTTTGACTGGTACCGTATGTTTAGAAAGCAAAGCAAAAATCGTGGTGCAGGATGAGTATATCACAACAACTTTAGATTTGGTGTTGTTAATGACATTGCTGAGCCCAAGACTCGAAGGAGGAAGTTCTGTTGGGGGAGTAGTTTGTGTTTTGTAAAGGACTGGAACATTGTTATATATGATATAGAAACTGGTCCACTGGAAACAATTATTGAATGAGGAATTCTATAAATAATTGTGCTTGTTATATGATGATCTGTGCAGTCAGTTTGTGAGGAGTGCACTTCTCTCTATTGTTCCATTCTTGTAAACACAACAGTCATCTTTGTGTTACTTGGACAAGGCTAAATCTGTTTTTGGCTTGTGGTGGCCTGATTGAAGAAGATGGTGTGAGTTTATAACACGAATCTTGAGAGCTTGAAAAAAGAAGGCAACTGGACTTCTTTAGGCTTGTGAAGATGTTTCACCTCTCACCGAAGAAGCTTCTTCAGTTCTAAAAGCAAATGGTAGAATCCCAGGTATTTAAACCCTAACGGGGGTTGTTCCCTTGGAGATGGTCCTGACGGTTGTTGACCCACTATTGATCATGTGAATTATCACGAGCCAAGGTGTGAGTGGAGGTTGAAGTGCCTTGGAAAGGATCTCAAGATTGCATTGTAAGTGGCTGACAGCTGGTGTCATTAGCCACCACCTCTTTAAGGATGCCAATGTTCACATTTTAAACTGAAAAGACAGATGGTTTGAGAGGAGTAAATGAAGCCATCTATGTCCACTGTGAATGACCATCATTGAACACTAAACATTGAACATGATCAAAAGTGGGTCAACAGCCCTCAGGACCACCTCCAAGGAGGCAACCCTCACTAGGGGTTAAATACCCGTGACTTTACACAATTTATTTTTAGAACTGAAGAAGCCTCTTGGATTAGAAGAGAAACGTCTTCACAAACCTAGAGAAGTCCAGTTGCCTTCTTTTTTCAAGCTCTCAAGACCACCATGACTGGATGACTAAGAATTTACACAGATAGCATATGTTTAGCTAAACGTGTGATTGACTGGTGCTAATATTTTGGCACTTATTGTTATGGTCGTGGGGTGGTTGCCCAGTGTTTGAGTTTTGGTTTACCTTATGTTTACATCATTGTGTATTTTCCTTTTGAGTATATTTGGTTGTACTCTCTGTTCCTAGTGTTTTGGTTTAGTTCTCTCTCTGCGTTTTCCCCAGTTTAGATGTTCTTTCCCTTTTGTGTCTTGTCTCTGTGTTGTGGCCAGTCTGTCCTAAATTTTCAGTGTTTCCCATAGTTCTCTGTGCCGTTGTCCCTTGAGGCTGTGTGTCCCGTGTGTTCAGTGTTAATTTTTTGACTCCTAGATTCCTAGTTTACAAGTTCCAGGCTCCTGCCTTTCCTGAATGTTCTGTATCATAATGCTTTGAAAGTCTCAGTATTAAACCTGCCTCAAGAAATCACTTCCTGCCTTCCCTGCATTTTGGGTCCAAGCCAGCCTGCCACACTTACTCTGTGTGTGCGTGTGTGTGCGTGACAGAGAGAGAGAGAGAGAGAGAGAGAGAGAGAGTTTGCTCAGGTACTATGTAGTGGTAAGTGCCCCGGGGCCTACCACAGAGTTGTTATGCCTCTGGCACATGCTCCAAATGTAGCAGGAGCGTTCGGAGTACAGCAGAGGTACACAAGGGGAGGGGAGACTAAATTTAAATCAAGCAAGGTCGGGGGTCGCTGAACTTTTTGATCACACCCTGCAATTAGGGATCTCTGCTTTTATTACTTATACCCACTTTTGAAAAAAAACTTAGCTTAGTTGGATTCCTGTTAAATCTCTGTAGCCTTTGATTAAAACTGTTGATGGCAAACACCGGTTTACAGTGAGCTTGTTCTATGTGCAGCTGTTAATTCTTGCTCAAGTGTTTGTGTGAGTAAATGCAATCTGTCTTATGTCTCCTTTTGTTTCAGGCTGTGACTGAGCAAGCATCAGCTTACTTTCATGCTGTGTGACTCTTTCTTTGTCATCGTCTCTGGAGGTAGTTGTTGTCAGCAGTTATTAAAGTAACACAGTAGTAATGTTCCTGTCATTCCTACAACTCATGACGACACTGACAACGCCAACTGAGCTGGTGATGTCACTTCATGAAATCTGAATGTTTTAGTCAGGCATTTGTTTGAAAGTACATCAAGGTTTAGATGTTTTCATATACGATTTCAAAAAGCAGCAGTTTCCGCACAGCTTTAATGCACTTATAAGTCTGAGTTAATTAGATGGATACATTTTAATTAACAGTCTGCTTTGTTATAACACCATAACATTTGCTTTGACTGTGTTCCTGACATTGTAGCGGTGCACTAAAATGCAAAGAACCTTGTCTAATTTAAATGATTGCCATCAGTATTCACCAAGGGACTGGCCTCCTCTCAAATGTCAACAACTGCCAATCACTGCTGTCTAATTATCACAGTCGCTCAAAAAACTACCTTACTCAGATGCAGCAGATGTGTTGCACGATAGCACCTTTGTTACAGACAATGATACCCAGGCTCATCTACTTTCTCTCGCCCCGGGAGCGCCACAGTGAGGATTTATTCAAAGCTCAGGGGAGTAAAAAAGGGACACTGATGGGACTACGCAGGCAAAAAACACTAGTTGTTTCTCACTCACACAATCTGAAAGAGAGGTGCAATAATGGCCTCCATTCTTTATCCTCCCCTTTTTTTATTTGCTCTGAACCTTTCACTCATCTGCATCTTATTCACAGACTCACTCTTTGTCGCTCTGTTCCCTCTAATGTTTTGCATATTCTCACTATTCACAGTTCTCCCCCTTACACCCCCACCTCTTTCCCTCAGTCTCTTTGTCACCTGTTTCTCCATTTGTCCCTTACATCCCATTATGAGTCTCTCTGTCTCCCCGCTGCAGGTGTTTGACAGTCACACTGTCGTCATATGGCTGTTGTTCTATTTTAATCTGACTCTTCTGTTCAGGAACAGACACCCACATGCTCTCGCCATTGTCTTGGCTCCATTTTGCTCTCTATTCACTTTTCTCCTCCACTGGATCGTTACCTTGTTTGAACTTCTACTATTTGCTCTATTTCTATCTGCATTCTCCTTTGCTTTTTCCATCCATCCATCCATCCATCGTGGTGCATAAAGGCATGGACTGTCAAATTGTGATAAATACAGACATCACAGTTGCAATGTTGATAATGTCTCACTTAATATATCATGTACCTCTGCCTCTGAACTCATCTCCACTTGTAGTTTCCTATTCACAAGTTACTTTCCCCCCAATTTATATGCTTTTTAGCCTTAATTTGAATAGGACAGTGGAGAAAAAACAGGGAGAAAGACACGTAGCAGTTGGCATCAGATGGATTTGAACCCAGGCCTCTGCATTAGCTGTACAGCATATAAGTTGCCTGCTAAACCCAGTGAGCAGAAATCACATTGAAAAGATGCTACACTTCATTTTACATGTGGTTTCATGATAGCTTTTGCATACTGTGAGTTCAGCTAGATGTTTTGAGTTTATAAGCAGTTTTTATTTTTCCAGTGCAGATTCATTTGCAATTTAAAACAACAATTAAACAATTAAAACAAAATTCTATTTTAGAAACTGTTCAATAAAAACACGTTTAGGTTCAAATTACAAAAATGTTTGATTAAGCTGGGAAAAAAACAAGTGAGAAGGTGATGCTGAGATATCTATACTTATATGTACCTAACTATGCTGCGTTTGTGTTTAAACATACAGTGCCTTGCGAAAGTATTCGGCCCCCTTGAACTTTTCAACCTTTTGCCACATTTCAGGCTTCAAACATAAAGATATAAAATTTGAATATTTTGTGAAGAGTCAACAACAAGTGGGACACAATCGTGAAGTGGAATGAAATTTATTGGATGGGTCAAACTTTTTTAACAAATAAAAAACTGAAAAGTGGGGCGTGCAATATTATTCGGCCCCCTTGTGTTAATACTTTGTAGCGCCACCTTTTGCTGCAATTACAGCTGCAAGTCTCTTGGGGTATGTCTCTATCAGTTTTGCACATCGAGAGACTGAAATTCTTGCCCATTCTTCCTTGCAAAACAGCTCGAGCTCAGTGAGGTTGGATGGAGAGCGTTTGTGAACAGCAGTCTTCAGCTCTTTCCACAGATTCTCGATTGGATTCAGGTCTGGACTTTGACTTGGCCATTCCAACACCTGGATACGTTTATTTGTGAACCATTCCATTGTAGATTTGGCTTTATGTTTTGGATCATTGTCTTGATGGAAGATAAATCTCCGTCCCAGCCTCAGGTCTCTTGCAGACTCCAACAGGTTTTCTTCCAGAATGGTCCTGTATTTGGCCCCATCCATCTTCCCATCAATTTTGACCATCTTCCCTGTCCCTGCTGATGAAAAGCAGGCCCAAACCATGATGCTGCCACCACCATGTTTGACAGTGGGGATGGTGTGTTCAGGGTGATGAGCTGTGTTGCTTTTACGCCAAACATAACGTTTTGAATTGTGGCCAAACAGTTCAATTTTGGTTTCATCTGACGCGAGCACCTTCTTCCACATGTTTGGTGTGTCTCCCAGGTGGCTTGTGGCAAACTTTAAACAAGACTTTTTATGGATATCTTTGAGAAATGGCTTTCTTCTTGCCACTCTTCCATAAAGGCCAGATTTGTGCAGTGTACGACTGATTGCTTGCACAGTGCTCCAAGAGATGTTTAAAGCTTGGGAAATCTTTTTGTATCCAAATCCGGCTTTAAACTTTTCCACAACAGTATCTCGGACCTGCCTGGTGTGTCCTTGGTCTTCATGATGCTCTCTGCACTTGGAACAGAACCCTGAGACTATCACAGAGCAGGTGCATTTATACGGAGACTTGATTACACACAGGTGGATTCTATTTATCATCATCAGTCATTTGGGACAACATTGGATCATTCAGAGATCCTCACTGAACTTCTGGAGTGAGTTTGCTGCACTGAAAGTAAAGGGGCCGAATAATATTGCACGCCCCACTTTTCAGTTTTTTATTTGTTAAAAAAGTTTGACACATCCAAAAAATTTCATTCCACTTCACGATTGTGTCCCACTTGTTGTTGATTCTTCACAAAAAATTCAAATTTTATATCTTTATGTTTGAAGCCTGAAATGTGGCAAAAGGTTGAAAAGTTCAAGGGGGCCAAATACTTTCACAGGGCACTCTATATAAACCTTGACCATAACCTATTTACATCAGAAAAAATAATTCCCTTATCCTCCAAGCTTTGGAAACATTTTGGAAACCGCAGACAGATTATTCTGTCTTGCCGACTGAGATGTTGGATCACATTCTATATGTCAGGGCACCGACAAATACACTGCTCACTTTATTAGGTACACCTGTTAAACTGCTCAAATGAGCCAATCACATGGCAACAATTCAATGCATTTAGGCATGTAGACATGGTCAAGATGACCTGCCCGGTTTAAACCAAGGAACAGAATGGGGAAGAAAGGTGATTTAAGTGACTTTGAACATGGCATGGTTGTTGGTGCCAGACTGGCTGGTCTGAGCATTTCAGAAACTGCTCATCTGCAGAGATTTTCCTGCACAACCATCTCTAGGGTTCAGAGAGAATGGTAAAAAAAAAAAAAAGGGAATATATCAAACACCACAGCCCACCACGGTATTGTTGCCGACCATGTGCTGACCACAGTGTACCCATCTTCTGATGGTCGCTTCTAGCAGGATGACACACCACATCACAAAGCTCAGATAATCTCAAACTGGTTTCTTGAACATGATAATGATTCACCAGATCTGAAGCCAATAGAGCACCTTTAGGATGTGGTGGAACAGGAGATTCACATCATGGATGTGCAGCCAAGAAATCCATATTTATTATAGACTTATTATTTATCTGGCTGCACATCCATGATGTGAATCTCCTGTTCCACCACATCCTGAAGTTACTGTATTGGCTTGAGAATCTGGTGAATCATTATCATGTTCAAGAAAACCAGTTTGAGCTTTGTGATGTGGTGTGTCATGCCTCCTCAAGAAAGCAACCATCAGAAGATAGGGTACACTGTGGT
>JAMQGT020010953.1:0-14406 GCA_024447675.2 Pterophyllum scalare | reverse complement strand
GATTCTGCTGCACTCTACTGTCTGTGGCACCTTGGAAGCAGAGAAATGGATGCCCCCCATTTAATTTTCACTTTATAAGAAGGACACTTATGCTTGGTACACATACTGTTCTTTTTGTTACTGTCGATTTGTCTAAATGTGTGTTTTGGAGTTGCTTTTCTGTTTTTCCACAGGTAAGCTGGTTGTAAACAACACTTAAATGATAGACGGCAGTAGCAATAGATCATAAATACCCAGTAGTGTCAAAGAGATCAAGCTAAAGAGTATAATTGATAGTTTTGTGTATTGCAGGATCGAATCGCCACGCTGTGATTGTAAAATGGCGGCCGCGCATCCGTTATGACCGCGGCGATTAATCAAATGAATGTTTATTGTTTGTAAATGTTAAAATGATTAGAGTTAACTGCCAAAGGATGCAGATGTCCAACACAGAAGCATGAGTGGCTGGAGAAGAGTATGTTGGATAGAGTGAGTGTGTCAGGGTAACTAGATGATGTCAGAGCTAAGGGGAAAGCTACGCTAAAGCACCAAGTGGTGACTGTGTGTTAGTGCAGACCCAGTTAGTGAGTCGTGATAGGAGTCTATGGGCTCTATATGCGTGTTATGTGTGTTAAAGCAAGGCTTTGTATTTTTGTCTGTGTTCTGCTAAAATGTAACATGCCTGGAGTTTATTATAAGAAGGGTAGATTCAATATAACACTGTTTTGAGTTCTTAAAAGAATCTGCTTGTAAAGTCAATATTATTATTTTGTGAATGTATAAAGTGGTGTGTAAAACTGGATACCGACACACCGTGGTGGTGATCAGAGAAACTGTCCAGAATCAATATGGTTTGTGTTTCACAGTTTTACTATAATGTGTTATGCATAAGAGGCCAGAAGAAGACGGCTAGTCAGCTGTAATGGCAGCATTTACACCGAGTGCGTTCTAAAAATAAAACCCTTTCTGTTTTTCCACAGTGTCTGGAAAAATAAATATGTTGCACGGGATCTGACTAGGCCCATCATTTCCGTCTGTGTTACATGTCCATAGTGACACACAGTTGCTTGCAGCATAGCGCTTGGGAGATTTACTAAATCTCATGTTACTGAAACACAAACCATGTGAAACATACAAGATTTTATACATATAATACAACTTAATTCACAAATGTGACCACATATTTGTGTGGGTCACAATAGCAGTGATAGGATTATCTACTGGCAGAGAAACAAGCACTTCGAAAAGGCTCTGATGCCGGGGGGCGATGTAAGGAATCGTGTGGGTTAATACATCCAACAACCAAACATTTTGACTTGTCTACAAGCAACTTCGGCATAATTGAACTTGGACTACAAAATAACTGCAAGAAAAAAAATGGCAGATTCACGAAATCGGTAAGCTGGAAATCGATAGCTGTGTCCAAATTCAGGCTCCGCATCCTTCGAAGGCCGCATTTGTAGGCCGATTACATCACAGCGAGGCCACAAAGGCTGTCCAAATTCAAAGGCTCCTCCAAATGCGGTCGACGAATGCGTCTTTCTTTTCTCGAATTTGAAGGATGGGTCCAGTGTATCCTTTGTGGCCTACCATATCCAATGATTCATTGTGCATCAAAACTCAAAAACAAAAATGGTGGAGGATAGCGGCCAAAAAAAGCTTTATTTTTCTTTTACAGTTTGTTTATTTACATTTTCAGGTCTTTTAACCTCCTTTTATGTTCATTTCTCAGTAAATTCTCAGTAATGATGTTACTGAGTCACTTTGACTTAGGGTAAGTTTCATTTATCCAAGTGTCAGACACCAAAAACCGTCAATTCCCAGTGATAAACTCATGAAGAAGACCAACTTCCTGTGGAGTTCTGGAATGGAATCCTTCAAAGGGCCCGGTCTACGTGGGCTGGGTCCTTCGAAGGATGCAGCCCCTGAATTTGGACACAGCTCATGTCCTTGTTTAGCAGTTCCACAGCAAATACTGTGACGTAACAGATAAGAAAACGTAACAGGAAATAGAGAAAACTGAACCGACTGAAAATTATGACCCAAAAAGAATATAAAGATATCTACACAGCACCGGGACAGAATGCATTTAAATTTTCTGCACTCCTACACACTCAAAGTACACAACACAATGTATTTAAGGGTTAAAAAAGTGGATTTTGCATGATATGTCTCCTTTAACGTCACCAGTTATTATGCTCTGTTTTGAAATCATAATCCGCTGTCGTTACAATAATTCATGCAGCTGCTGTTTTGTGTGCTACAAGATTCTTTTTTGTGGTTAATGTTTAGCATGAAAAAATGTGTCACTCAGGGATTTGTAAAGGCAAATAAAAATAAGAACATTTAAGTCCATTTGAGATGCAGTATCCCCCAATATGCTTTTATTTTTCACAATTTGAGTCTATTTTGATTTTTTTTAAAAACCCATTATACTTCTTCCATCTTGACTAAAAAGAAAGACAATGAAAAGTTATCCTTTATGTAACATACAGATGGATATTCTTGGTGAGAGAAATTCTTTCAGGCAAACCAAATTTTTCTGTTGCTCTTTTATAGCCGGGGCTTGATGGTGACAGGGCAGTGATCAGCAAAATGAAAAATAATGATTTCATCCGACTGCCAACATTACTCTCCTTATTTGCTGCAAACAGAAAAACTCATGCACTGAGCTAATGGAAGGACAAATCAGGCCAAGTCCTACCAATACAAATGTCTTTTGAGCAGCTCGTTTAGTGGCTGCAAACACACAAACAACTGTTCAGTCTGCACTGTGGCAAAGAGTGAGCATGAATGATGATTTTCACTTGAAACATGGGAACTATTATTCCAGTCTACATCCAGACTAGCTCACCTCTCAGGAATGGCACCTTAGGTGTCAGCGTAATTACAATGTGTGCAATGTTTGCAGAGACCTTTGGCAATAAGTCACCACTCGCTGCTGGAGACCACCCTTTTTGACTGATCTGACAGATTAATTGTCTGTTGACAAGGGGTCGGGGTTGTCGGTCAGTATTGCTTAGTCAAGAATCTGACAGACTTGTGCTGGAAAGACCAGAAGATGTCGTTTTATCACTTTCTTATGTAGCAATGCATGCGAAGCTATACAGAAATAAGTATTACTGCAAAATGAGGGTTAACACATTATACACAAGGATGGAAGTGCAACATTCAATTTTCTGTTTGCAATTTCTCATCTGAACCACAAATAATATTAACAAGAATAAGAATAAAAATTTAACAAATAAAGGAACAAACAATAAAAAAATTTGTTCGAGTAACGTTGAAAGCGGATTTGTGTGCCAGCAGACTTTTTGACTTGAAGCAGAAGGGTGCAGGTGTGAATAATAACATTAACAAGGGTTTCATTCCAATGTGTAGCTCATTACAAGTAATCCCTGCCCTGGTGAACTTCAATTAAATACAGACATGAAAGGTTTAAAAGTAGTGGAAACCGGGATATTGCGTGCATAGTTGCCTCTTCAAGTTTGTAAACATGGCACCCACTCTCTGCATACAGTACAGGCAACGTATCTGTTGCCTGTTGTCTTATTTGGAAAATAAAAAGCATTTTCCTGTTATTTCTGATGATTGTCTTAAATATAAAATGTCTTTTATGCTTATATAAATGAAATCCAATTTAACAAAAGTGGTTTTAATTGATTCTATTGCAACGTGGTGAAAAACGTGAAAAAGTGCAATGCAAACTTAAAGCATAGAACATTCACTTCAAAAGTGAAAGTTGTGCTTCACAGCCAAAGTTAATTTTAGTTTAAAGATGAATGCTCTGTTTCTAGTCTGCTTCACATTTTTAAGATGTCTTTACAGCTTGGCTAGTAGTTAGCAAGTGGTTACAGAGAAGTCACTGTTGTTACATACATACAACAAATTGTTCATCTTCACTTAGTGACTGCCACCAACATCTGCAGCCACACACCAGACCAGTCAGGGATACACATTTGTAATGTGTACACAGAGAATTCTTATGAATACAGTAAAGACACTGGCTGTGAAAATAAATATAATCCTGGAACATACTGTATAAGCAGATTACAAATTATTGCACCACTGAGTTATTCCAGCTCATCATCAAATTGCACAGATGAACCACAGTGTCACCCATTAAGGGAGGACTTGTCACGAGTTTGATGGCCACAGGTAAGAGTCACCTACCGTGGTGCTCTGTGGTGCATTTTGGTGTGATGAGTTGAATTAAATGTGCTCCTGTGTCTCATCACTGTGTCATGAGCTGGGTGGGAGCCATTGTCCATAATGGCCTGAAGCTTAGACAGCATCCTCTTCTCCGACGCTGCCATCAGTGAGTCCAGTTCCACTCCCACAACATCACTGGCTTTGTGGATCAGTTTGTTGATGAATATACAGTCGTGGTCAGATGTTGCATACAGTGGGGGAAATAATTACTTGATTTGTGAGTTTGCTCACTTACAAAGAAACAAACAGTCTCTAACTGAAGGAAAGAGGTTCTCATCCAAGATTTTACGGTACATGTCCTCATCCACTTGCCCCTCAATGCAATGAAGCACCCTTAGCAGAAAAGCAGACCCAAAACATGTTTCCATCTCCATGCTGGACTCTGGTGATGGTGGATTTCGGGTCATACTCAGCATTTCTCTTCCAGATTCAGTTGATGCCAGAGAGCTGGATTTTGGTTTCAGCTGACCAAAGCACTTCCTCCCAAGCCTTCTCTAAATCATTTAGATGCTCACAGGCAAACTTAAGACAGGCTATACATGCACCTTCCTGAGCCAGATTTCAGTCCATTACAGCGTAGTGTGTTACCAGTGGTGTTCTTGGTGACTGTGGTCCCAATGCCCTTCAGATCATTAACAAGCTCACCCCGTATTATTTTGGGCTAATCGCCATCTTTCTCACGATCATCCTCATCCACTGAGGCAAGATCTTGCATGGAGCTCTAGATCAAGAGTCATGATGGTCATTTTATATTTCTTCCATTTCTGAATAATCGCACCAACAGTCACCTTCTAACCAGGCTTCTTGCTGATGGTACTTGTAGCCCATTCCAGCCTTGTGCAGGTCTAAATTCTTGCCCCTGGTGTCTTTTGACAACAATTTGGTCTTAACCAAAGTGTTGGAGAAGTTGAAATGGAAGAAAATTATTCTGTGGGCAGGTGTGGTTTATACACATAACTAGTTGAGATCAGGTGTATCTGTAATTGATTGATTATATTTGGCACACAGCCAGCCTGTGGGAGCTGGTTGGGCATGAATGTCATGATAAGGTTGGGCTTTTAATGATTTCTTTGACAGCACTCATTGGATTGACCAATATTTAGAACAATGGGGAAGCCCAAGAAACTCAGTAGAACACCAGCATAACCATCCACAGTGACATGAGTTTTACATCAACCTAGTAGTACTGCAAAAGTTTTTGTTTTTGCTTTGCCAAAGCCAACTTTGATGAAGTCATCCATGCTCTCATTTCATTAAGCCTGTATTACTGAAATTCCCTGTACTCTTGGCCCAGCCAAACGGCCGTCTCCCACCTCCAGCTAGATCGAAACTCAGCTCCCGGGCTTTTAATAAGTCCAAAGAGAGGGCCTCTCCCTGCTACACTGCACTGTTACGCACACAATTGTTTTTGACTTTTACTTATTACTTTTAAAACCTTGCATGACCTTGCTCCTGCCTACATCATTGATTTACTCAGCTTATATGCTGAACTGCTAACTGTCTTCTTCAAGCAGAATTTTCCATTTGTTCCACATCCTACCTTATTACAAAATAATAGATGATTGGGCACTTTTCTATTACCATATCCAGATATGGATACAAATGGCGATATCAGACTTGCCAAAAAACAAAGGCACTTTAGCAGGTAAGTCCAGAAAGTCAACAAAAGTCAAGGAAATAAAACCGAGCCATGGAGAAACAGACTGGGAGTAAGGTAGGTCATGGCTGGATAACAGGCAAAACTTAAGACTGACAACCAACTAAGGGCACAAAGGAATAAATAATAAATACACGGGGAGTAAATAAAACAAAGGTGAGGGAAACAGACAAAAAAAAAGTAAAATCAACTAAAACACACAAGGCACCCAAACTCTTCTGCTATGAAGTCATACTGTTGTAATCGATGCAGTATAGCATTGTCTTGCTGAAATATGCAGGGCCTTCTCTGAAAATGATGTTATCTAGATGAGAGCAGATGCTGCTCTAAAACCTGTGTGTACCTTTCAGCACTGATGTGCCTTTTAGAGAGGCCGGATTTTGAACTGAGTGATGATAACAAGCCGGTTGGTCAGTCTCCTCTTAGCCCAGAGAATACAATATCCATGTTTTCCAAAAAGAATTTCAAATTTTGATTCATATGACCACACTTTCCACTTTGCCTCAGTCTATTTTGAATGAACTTTGGCCCAGAGAAGATGGTGGTGTATGGCTTTATCTTTGAGTGATGGAGCCTGCATTTGTGGATGGCAGAGTGAACCATATCCACACACACACATCCACACCCATCCACCCTATATATATATATATATATATATATATGTATGTGTATATATATATATATATATATATATATATATATATATATATATATATATATATATATATATATATATATATATATTTATTTTTTTGAATAAAATAGAACATAAAGAGCAGATGTAAAAACACTTCAATGCGCTTTATATTGTAAGGTAAAGACCATGTAATAATTACACAGAAAACCCAACAGTCAAAACAACCCCCTATGAGCAATCACTTGGTGAAAGTGGGAAGGAAAAACTCCCTTTAACAGGAAGAAACCTCTGGTAGAACCAGGCTCAGGAAGGGGCAGTCCTCTGCCGTGACCAGTTCATGGTGAGGGGAGGGAGTGGGGACACACTGCGGAAATGAGCCAGAGATTAATAATAGCTGATGATTATGCAGAGTGGAAGAGAGGTCTGAAAGCTGAAGGCTGTCCCTCCCATTCTATCTTAAGTATCCTAGAAACCACAAGGAAGCCTGCAGTCTGAGACTGAAGTGCTCTATTGGGGAAGGTGTGTGGGGAAGATATGCTCTGTCTTTCTAGTCCCTGTTGGTACTCTCGCTGAAGCATTTTCAGGGAGTTCTTAGGACAGCCTGATAGTAATGAATTACAGTAGCCCAGCCTAGACGTAATAAACCTGTGAATTATTTTTTTCAGCATCACTTTGAGGCAAGATGTTTCCAATTTTAGAGATATTGTGCAAATACAAAAAAAGCAGTCCTTCATATTTGTTTAATGTTTAAAGTCACAAATCCTGGTCAAAAATGACTCCAAGATTCCTCACAGTGTTATTTGAGGCCATGTTAATGCCATCCAGAGAAAGTATCTGGCTAGACACCATGTTTCTAAGAGTTTTACTTTGTCCCTGGAGGGAGGAATTGACTGTCAAAAATATTAAAGCAAAAATACTAGTCCAGTTCATACCAAATTTGCATGAAAGATGGCCAGTGACCCCCAGATCACCTGATAAAATTTTCTGCCATAACTGGATAAAGGTTAAAAAAAATATAAAGGCACAGACTCTTTAACATAGAGCAAAATGCAAACAAAAAAGAAATCATGCATCCAAGAAAACCTATCAGATTCATCTGATATTTGTTACACACTTGTGGAGGGCCAAGAATTAGGGCTAAACCAAATGCCATCTTGATTTGATCCAAATTCTGGATTTACAGGCTGCTTGAATTTAACATTGGAAACTCTTTTAATTATTTTTGGGTGTATCTCAGCTGAAAAAAGACATATCATGCTCATTTGTTGCAGTAAGAAGCATATCACTATTGTCCATGCACATGTAACATTTGATATGATATGATTTGGATACGCGAATCCATGACGACATTTGACTCTATCAATCCGATCATTCAATTCATATATTTTCACCCACCCAACAAATAGGGTATTTTCTCATTATAAGAGATAAAGCTTTTACAAAAAGAAAGAAAAAAAGAAAATTACTGTAAAATGAAAGTTATTGCAGTTCAACTTTTTAAACCTTGGAAAATTACGGGCATGTACAATAGGACCCATGGGTTATCTCTGCGATTCAGTGTTTAGAGAGTGACATGTTTGTAAGACAACATTCAAATCAGCTGTCCAGGCTGGGGTTTGTTATGCCTGGCACCACTTGTTAGGGCTGGGTACGATAATCTCAGTTTTATCTGAACCATTGTGTGGTACCATGATAGACAAGAAGGCAATAGTAACTTAAATAAGCACTCATTACAACCAAGGTATGCAGACGAACATCTCTGGATGAACAACACTGAAGCAGATGGGCTACAGCAACAGACCTTTGGGCCTCTTAGTATCAACTTACCGTTATTTAAAAACTGCAGTCTACCTGAATATTGCTGCTGGCCATGTCCATCCCTTCATGACCACAGTGCATCCATCTTCTGATGGCTGCTTCCTGCAGGATAACTTGCCGTGTCACCGTACAAGTTAGGCAAAAAACAGTCCAACCTAATAAACAGGCCATGAAGTTTGTATTAGTAAATTCAGTTTGAATCACTCCTCAAAACTTTTATAGGAAGGCTTTTTTCAGTCAATCTGTTTTCCCATTTTTTATTCCTTTCATCATTTGTATTAGATCAGTGTGCTTTGAGAGTATTTAGCAGTAAAGTACAGCTGAGGCTGGAGGCTGAGTAACATTTTTGTGTCATAAAGTATTGTACAAATTGTTGGCCTCATTGCAGCGGTAGATAAAAAGGGGATAAACAAAGTTAAGATAGTTCACTCCAAAAGACCTTGAATTTCTGAACTTTACAAGCTGTCCAATAGCCTTGTTACTGAAACATACTGAGACTTCATAATTTAACACATCACTTTATTTGTTTAAGCCAGTTTGCCGCTTTTAATCTTTGCTGTTATAAAGGATCCCGTTTTACTGTTGGTGAGTGTCAGTTTGAACACAGCTCAAGAGCCTACTGTTCAGCTTTATTTAACGCAATGACTTAAGCAATAAATTCATGCCAGTGTTGAAGGAAATTGTGGCAAATTGTTTTGGGGGAATAACAAGAACAGGAAACTGTAAAAATGTAATAAGCAACCCCCCCCCCTCCCAAAAAAATAGAGAATGTCTCATAATGTGCTCTCTTTTCATCTCTCTCTGTCTTTTAAATCCAAATAAGCTATACCAAAAGACTGATTAGTTAGTGAATTATTACATTTTACACCGTGCCTTAAAACAAATCTCTGGCTCTCTCCTTCACATACAACTACAAATGCACATATTTTCAGTTGATTCACCCTAGTCACAGTCTTGTGTGTGAGCTTAGTGACTCATTTTTACATGTAATATGTTTACTATGGTTCTTTATAGCCTGGATCAAATAGGTACTTGGGCAAAAAAACATTAAAAAAAATAAGTGAACATCAAAACTTAAACCTGTACAATGGAGAAAAAAAAGGTCTGACACAATATATATGATAAACAATGTGCAGAGCATATTTTTCAGCCACAGCGTGAATCACTGAAGTCATTTGTAAAACATTAGGTGGTTTACTACTCAAAGGCAACACAATAATAAAATAAGACCACACTCCTCTCTAATATCCAGTCAGCCTGTTGTGGTCCAACCTCAAACAGGAGCTGGGAAAAGGTCAGAACACTGTGTTTGTTTTAGTTTCAGGGCAGCTGCCTTCAGACCTGGGCTAAGAAGCTGCACAGTTATAATAATAAGTGATGGGAAAATCACAAAGTGGGAATTTCAAGAGCTCAATAAGCTGTGTAACCTTAAAATGTAAATAGAAAAAAAAATCATAGTGAGTTTTTTCAATATGCAGCAAAGGAAGTCTTGATTTAGCATGAGAGGAAATCATCACGTGAATACTTTAGCTTTAAGGCACTAACATGAATATTTGTTTTTTGTATATATCCTTCTCGTGCTGTTCTCGAAGCCTTCAGCAACATTTTAAAGGAAATAATCTCAGCCTGAGCCAGTTCTCTTTCATTTCTCCCTTTTTCTTTTGATCTTTTTCTTTTATTCTAGTCTCTACATAATAACTCCAAATGTGTGTTTGCTATTATCAGATTATTATCCAGCTGAGTGCCTGTGTGCGAGTCCTGGGCACAATGCCTGGGCTTGACACCAGGCTCTGGAGCTCTCCTTGAGCCTGCAGACATGACTGGGATCCTGTCTTTGGCCTAACTCTGAGAGAGAGCATATGTGTACTGCACGCTAGTAACACCATGGCTTGTTTCAGTTGTGCGCCTTATTTTGCAAACTCTGAGATGCCTCCCACATCTGCAAGAAATGCAAAGTCAGTAAGGGAGAGATGACTGAAAGCTATGGAGGATTGTTTGCTGGTTTAGTACTGAAATATCACAAAACAAATGAGATGACAGTGCGGAATTTGTTTATTCAGGCAGGATGCTTCAGTGTATCCCAACTTTCAATTTCCGGGACTGCAGAATTACCATGTTTGTTTACTTCATAGTGTTGAAAGGTAGTGGTAGGTAAGGGCAGTAAGACACGAATAAGCAGATGTAATACCCAGTGCTTCAGAAGTGAAATGAATCTCAAGCCCTTGAGAGCATCCTGACAGTAGCCTCTGACCTCAGCGCTCTGCTCATCCAGTATCCCTGTCTTCTTTGGTATCCACATACAATTAGTCATGCCTCATCATCTGATCCAACACATTCTGAAGGTCAAGATAACAAGTTGGACTTTTATATTCTTCCAAAGCATGCCTGAAAAGCTATATTGTATTTCTGTTTTGTGATTCAGCTGCTGAACTCGCGCTGTATATTTGAAGGCAAAAGAGCTCTTCTCAGATGACGTTCCCCATGGGAGCAATTGATACTAACACACTTTTCCTGGAGGGCCCCCCGACTACTCAACATTGCTGACATGGGATCTAAAAGCTTGAGAGAGAAGGATGCCATGAGAAGGATAAGAGAGAGAGAGACAAGGTTGCATCAGCTCAGTGTTTGTAAATGTTTGAGAGAGTGAGAGCCTTGTAAATGGAAATTCTCCTGGGAGAATAAATGGCATGGTTTTGTATTGAATTACATTAAAATAAATGTGGGGGTTTTTTTTTTTTGCTAGCATGCATTGATGCAGTATGTCCCTGGACTGGGAAAATCAAGCGCAGTAAGGAGAACAGGAAAGTTTTGAAATAGAAGAAAAGTATTAATACCCCCGGAGGAATACATTTAAATTATATTTGTTATTAGAACAGAGATAATAATTAATTCCAAGAAGACTCTTGCTGGACAACAGTGTATTCCCAAGAAAAGGCCTTACCATCACTGTACGGAAAATGCACTCAGGCATGGATCAGTTACTGTAGCTGAAGATGTTGATTGGGAGCCAGTTCCTCGGAAGAACTGTAGTACTTATACCATTATCTCTGTCTGCATGATTCCTTGATGACGTTTCTTTTTTTTTTCCTGTCCAAACTTACATATTGCTTTCTATTAAAATCAAACCAAGACATAAAATCTTCAATTCTGTACTCTCACAACGAGAAGACAGTTTTATGTCTTTATCTGTAATCTTGCAGATTAATTACTGAAGAAATACAAATCAATCAAATAATCCAGACTTTACTTACCGGATCAGCATGATGTAATAATGCTCTGACATCCTAGAAGGCGCCATGTCATCCTGATGGATTACAAAAGAAGCAACTTTGCCAGTTGCTTCCAGTAAGAGTTTTTGCTGAAGCAGAAAATTCTTATTTAGGCCATTTGAATTTGACCCATTTACTCTTTCTAGACTGTTTTTATGAGAATTGATCTATTATACTGTTTATGCTTTTTACAACATGTGACAGCCTCAAATCTAATTCAAAACATCAAATCTTTTAAAGTTGCAAATACTACATTTATTTTCATGTTTAAAAAGGACCATTTTTTTCCTTTGAAAGCCAAGAACTGCAGTTTCCAGTTAAATTAAAATAAACTGAAACTGGCTGTGCTGTCACTTTGACAGACATACCAGAAAGGAATTTTTGAATTTTCAAAAGTTTATGGATACTGATTTATAATGACTTCTAAGTGTTCTTGACTAATCTACAGTTCTGCAGTACTTACCAGATTTCTTTCTCTTCTTGTCATATTGCATTAAATCTTCAACCATCTGTTTTTCCTTTTACCTTCTTTTTTTTCTTTGCTTTGTCTTTTGTTGTTCATTTCTTTTCCTCATTGCAGCTGCCAGAGGACCACAGAGTTCTCTTCGCCAGCCTAACATTTTCACTGTCTGGGGAAGCCTATTAAAACAGCTGGGAACTTGAAGGTGCCCACTCATGTAAGCCTACAGCCTACATGACTCAATAGCATCTACAACCACATTTAGCAGTAATAACTTGTAGTAACTGCTTTTTGTTTGGCTTTATTAGTCGCTCCTATCAAGGAATTTTCACCCACTCTCCTTTAGTTGCTTCAGTTCATTGAGGTTTGCAGGCATTAGTTTATGCACAGCTCTTTTAAGGCCCTGTCAAAGCATTTCAGTCAGGTTGAGGTCTGGACTTTGATTGGTTCATTGCGACACCATTTTTTTTTTCTTTTTCAGCCATTCTATTGTAGATTTGCTGCTGTGCTTGGGATGCATTTGACCCGAGTTTGGCCAAGCTTTAGTTTTTGGACAGATGACCTCACATTTGACTCTAGAATACTTTGGCATTCAAAGGAGTTCATGGTCGACTCCTAAATCGTCACCTGTCCACCACCATGCTTGACAGTTGGTATGAGGTGTTTGTGCTGATATGTTGTGTTTGGTTTTCTCAAACATGGTACTCTATATTATGGCCAAATATCTCGAACTTTCAGCTGAACACTGCCATGATCTGAACTTTGAATTTGCTGCGATGTCCAGGCTTCCTGGAAAGACTGGCAGCAGTCTTGAATGTTTTCCACTGGTGAATAAGCTTTCTCACTGTAGAATGATGGACTTCAAATTGCTTGGCCTTTCTGCAAATTCTGCTAATTAACCAGAGAGCAGTGTTAAAGCTTGAAAAAGTGCAATGCAAACCTGAAACAGTGAATGTTCACCTCCAAATTAAAAGATGTGCCTCAGTGCTACAGCCCACATATAAGTGAAAGCTTTACTTTGACCACTTGCTAATTGCAGTGATATGAAGAGTTTTGATTGCAAACCAGTGAAATTCTCAACCCAGCGCAAGATGACCTCAGCATGGCGCAGTGCTGGGTCATCAACTGCTCGTTAGAACCCTGTTTGAGTTTGGGTAAAGTTATTGCTCTGTGGGAAAGAAACAGGCTTGTTGCTGTTTATGAGGTGGAGAAAATATTACCAGTGTGGAGTCAGTACACATGAAATCCAGGCATTCTTCCTTGAACGAGTCCCCAAGGAAAAAAGCTTTATTCGCTATAGAGCGGGCGTTCAGCAGAGCAATCCATGTTGGTTTCACGCACCCCGCCGCAGATGCGCACTGGACTGCTGGACATTGCGGCGGAGAACGGGTGCAGCCCACATCTCTCTCCTGGCAGGTGACAGCTTGCAGGATACGCTCACGCAGTGTGGGGTGCAGGGCTAATCGAGTCGGGAAGGTCCAGTCAGAGTGCCACAAGTGCGGTGGTGCATGGGACGGTGTTGATGCATAGGCCGGGACTGGCACGCATAGTGGAACCGGCCGGAGGCACCGCTCATCCCCAGCATATTCTGACCCGCTCAATCATGGTGTTTTCCCTCAGTAATTTCCTCAGCCTGGTCTGGGCACCAGCTCTAGATCCCCGCTTCCTTCTCCGGCCTCGGCGCTTTGCTAGCAGCAGGTACTCAGGTGATGACGTTGCGCATACAAAATTTGGAGGAAAAAATCTGCATACCTGTGCCCAGGTAGCACAAACATCCTCCATATGTTTCTTTATACAGAATAACGTTTGCCGATCATATCGATATTGGTTAACAGCCAAGACATAGTTGGTTGACGAGCTTGATAAGGCAAAATATAATACTAGACAAATCACAAGAGTACGAGAGAGGACACAGAGCAGAGGTCAAGCCGCACACAGGCGCCATCTTACTCTGTGCAGCCCCACTGGTGGGGCTACACCTACTTGGATGTATAGCTAACATGCAAGTTGATATAATGTAACTGTATTGTAATGCAGCTTTTTATCGGCAGTAACACGTTACTTTTAAAGGCAGTAGTCCCCAACACATATTATGAACTAAAAGCACTGCTGCCTCACAGAGCTGCTAGCATGGCCCTAGGATTCCATGTAAACCCAGACGAACTTAAATTATAGCTGTATTTTTATTTCATTTATTTATTTTTTCTACAGCTATATTTTTATTATTCCTGTTTCTGTAATTCTTACCATTGAATATTCTGAAATTTTAATCAGCAGCTTTGCAGTGGGTCAAATTAATGTTAAGTCAGCGATTGAGATTACAGGCTCGCAGTTAATCTGCAGCAATACGTAACTGAACGAAGTAGAGGACACA
>JAMQGT020010951.1:0-21326 GCA_024447675.2 Pterophyllum scalare | reverse complement strand
CAGATTATTGTGATTATTATAGTGATTATTGCAGAGCTCTGAAACCTGCTGCGAGGACCAAGATGGAAATCTGCACATCAATTTCCGTTTATGGATTATTTCATTTTCAGTGCTGACTATGACTTGTGGCTGAAGCACTGAGCCATATGGTTTTGTCTTCACATCAGCAATCAATAAAATGACCCCCCCCCCCACTGTTGTTAAAACACTTTTGATTTACGGCAAGATGCTGCACCTATAGAGTTTGAAGCAGGTTAGGAGAACCCGAATTACACAGAGAACATGAAGGAAACACCAAGACTCAGAGACGGAAGATCAAACAATCTGAAAAATTATGAGGAAGCACCAAAACTGCAGTTCCTCTGGTGTCCAGCAGAGGCAGCAGTGAGTCAGTCCCCATAGACTCTCGTGTTAAAACTTTCCAGCAGAAATAGACACGTTTACAGTTGATACAGAAACTGCTTTGGATAATTTCCTGCTTCATAACAGCTGTACGGGTGTGTGTGTGTGTTCTATAACTCACCTGTTTAAATAAAGTCTGCATTATTAGGGGCGTGGCCTCTCTGACTGACAGGTGGATGGTGACACAGGTGGCTGTAGCTGCTAGCTGTCTGCTAGGCTTCCCCTCAGCTAACTAGAGTCCCTAAACTGGACCTCTGGACCGTGTTTGTGCTGTTGGAGCCATTTGGAGCATTTTAATGTAATTATCTGACCAATAATATGGCTGCTGTGGCTTCATTGGACTAACAGACCATCCAAGAAGGCGGAGCTCCAGTTTGCTGAGTGAGATTGTAGGATTTTGATTAGATGTTGATTAGCATGTATGTGCATGATGCTCCCATTCAGTCTGTAACTGTGTGCTCCAAAGGTGGAGAACATGGAGAGCAGGTTTAAAGCAATTTTCTGCATCAGTTATTTAAATGTGTTATCAGCTGACTCTGATAATGAGCATGTGGACTTTTAAATCAGTGACATGAAGCTGGGACGGTCCATCAGCCCCCCAGTCTGAAGGTGAATGCCTTTGTCTTTAACTGTATTTAATATTTGTGAATTTTTAAACCGATTTGCCTCTTATTCTCTCCTCCAATCTGTTCTTAGCCTCATTGTGTCAGTCTGACACACTTTCCTCTTCTTAGTGCATACAAACACACACACACACACACACACACACACACACACACACACACACACCCCATGCCCTTCCTTGGTCACATCAGCTCCTCATTAACTGGAGCCCATTTATTTTTATTTTTAATAACATATCTATTGTTACAGAATTTGTTTTGCTTGATTTTCTTTTTAAAGTGAGAAAGTAAAAACAAAAAGTCTAGAAAATACTGAAAAATGTCTTTTTAAGACTTGTCAAAAATATAATGATGTATGTACTATTATAAAATTTCACAAGATCAGAATAAAATATTTTATAAATGTCTGAAAAATATTTATAAATTACAACATTCAAAAACTAATAAAATGTGAAAAAATAAACAATAAAAATATTTCTGAAAAAATTAAAACAAAAATATTTTTACTTTTTTTAATTAATAAGGATTTATGTGCATATTTTGGAAATTAGAAATTTTACCAGTTAAAAAACTAAAAATAATAATCTGAATAAACATTATTAAAATTATGACTGGAAATATGTCTGTTTTTAGGCCTTTTATTTTTTCACTAAAAAGTCTCAAAAGTAATAATCTAAAATAATTTGGTAATAAAACGTCTAAACATGTTTAAAATATGTTTTAAAAATGTTTACAACACTAACATAATGTTTTAAAAATGTGAAAGGCTCTAATTCATAAAGAAGCAAACGAAGCTCTGACTGAGGTGATTGGTTCACGGTGCCGACGGGACTCAGACGCAGACTCGGAATAAAAGTTAACGGGTTTATTTACAATTAAGCAAAGTTGTTGACAGCTGAAGGATTTCCAGTTATTTCTGTTGGTCCACAGTCTCTGCACAGGGAAAACTCCCTCTGGGGCCACAGTGGATTCTGCTTCCAGTCTAACAGCTTCCTTCTTCTTAAACAGCAAACCAGATGATTACCAACAGGTGAGTTCATTAATCCCAGGTGTGCAGGACTGCAGGGCGGGAGCAAAGGCAGGACCCACCCCTGAATCACACACACACACACACGGAAACTAAAGAGTGGAGAGAAAGCGAGCCAACACAGGAGGACTAGAGGACCACGACATTATCTCCCACTAACAGGTATGAAGGTGATGGAGACTGGCTAATGAAGGTCTGAGGACTTTGTCTGTAACCCACAGTCCTGGAATTCCCTCCTTCCTAATTATCCCAGCACGGGTGGAAACTGGGGGAGGACAGGGGTCAGAGAAGGAAAAGGAGTGACAGATGGAGGACGAGAGTGAGGCATGCAAAGAAAGGGATGGGGGGGGGAGTGAAGATGTCTGGGAATGGAGGGTGAAGAGGAGGTGGCAGCCACATGGTGGAGCAGAGAGAGCGGCTGACTGACCACACACGTCATAATTATGTCTAATAATGAATTAATTAACAGCTGACCTGAGAGAAAATTACAATCCAGATTTAATCCAGGAAATGAATCATCTTCTTCGAGATGGGAAGTTCCAGTCACAAAGAAACTGCAGCCAAGGAAGCACAAAAGAACAAAACCCAAAGACAAGCTAACTAATATATTCATAACTACAACAAAATACCTCAAACACATTGAGTAGATAATATTTCAGACAATACTGAGATAGATAACATTGTGTCCAGTTAGTCCAGTTTTACCTCAGGTTAAACTTTAGTCCATCTTTACCTCAGATTAAACTCTAGTCCAGTTTTACCTCAGGTTAAGTTTTATTTCTGTTTTACCTCAGGTTAAACTTTAGTCCAGTTTTACCAGAGGTTAAAGATGAAGGGTCACCAACACTCAGGGTTAAAGGTCGATGACATCAGTGTCTTTCTCTGCCGTAAATCTGCAGAGCGAATGCTAGTAGGTTTGTTGGCGCTCCTGCAGGTGAAAATGAAGGTGTTTTATTCACGTCCTGCCTCACTGCCCACCTGCTCTCTGGGACAGTCTTAGGAGGAAGTGGCTAATTGAATTCAAAACGCAAACCAAACAGTCGCTCTGTGACATTTAATTGCTCATTTAGGTCGAGCTTTTAAATTAGCATAATGCACTTAGCTTATTGAGCGAGACGGCACGCGTTTGTATCGTGTGTCGGAAGTGGCGTGACGCCTGAGGCTGGTGGTGGGCGGCTAAAGAAACAGGCCAGACACAGCCAGTCTCCGTACAGTATTAAATTTTTTAATCATTAGCCATTAGAGCTAATGGCAGCAGGCAGACTGCAGCTTTCTCTGGATGCTGCTGTTAGTCTGGCTTGGCCTCATGCACTTTAGGGCTGAGATTACACAATGCAAATGAGGCTCTCTGTGTGTGTGTGTGTGTGTGTGTGTGTGTGTGTGTGTGTGTGTGTGTGTGTGTTGGGGGTTCCAGACCTCATATAAGAGTATATGGTCCAGACCCCCAGACACAGACTCCAGTCTAATTTGAAAACTTTAATCCCGACCCAGGCGCTGTTTACATCACTGAATTAGGTTAATCTATTTGCATAAATGTGCATTTATGAATAATTAGTGGGACACAGAGTGGGGGGAGGAGGGAGGGGTGCCGACGCGTGGCCAGACTATTGTTGCCGTTGCCAGCGGTAAACAATAGAGCTGCAACAACAGTGAACAACAAAAACGGCGGGGAGCTGCAGCCGTCTGCCGCCTGAATTACTGCTATCACTTACAGCCCGCGGCCGGCCGAGCGCACGCACCAGCAGCACGCCCTCAATTTCATCACAGCTGCCGCTTTAATTGGTCCCATTAACTCCCAGTTCGAGTGTGCGGCAGTCGGAAACCTTAGAGCTGCTCCTGATGATGGCTTGGATTCATTTTCCTGCAGCCTCGGATCTGAGAATAAACTGAGCAGCGGGCAGGAGTGAACATCAGCAGAAACCAAACCAATGAAAACAAACAGTCTTTTATTAATGTTTCGATCCTGAATGTGTGTTTACAGTTTCTGAGTCCGTGCTCATGTCTGCTGTCTTTGTCTTCAGTCCCTCCGTCTGAGCCTCTGCAGGCCTCTCTCAGATTCAGCACATTTCTGGAATTTTTTTTTTGTTAAACGCTTACTTTTTAAAAATGCTGCCACATTAATCTGCATTTTATCCTGTAGAACTGAAACACAAACAATGAAGCAGAAAAATGTTACAGTTTGAGCAAAACAAAAAGTTTAATGATTTTACTGAACTTTCTCCACAGGACCAAATCCAGTTACATTTGTAGGCAGGTGAGTGCTTCCTGTTTTCACGGGTTTCATGCTCACATAAGCAGTTACTGCTTCCACAGGTGTTACCACAGGTAAGTTGCTTTCTGCAGGCACAGATGCAGGTGAGAATCTCTGTTTCTTGGCAAACTTGACTTTAGGTCAGTGCTCTCAGATTTCTGCAGGTCTGAACTTGGGTGAGGGTTTCTCTGGAAACTGGGCAGGTGGGCACACCGGGACTGAACCTGTGACAAAGGAGGACAGGTGAGGTTAGTCTGTGGCACAGGTTAGCAGGCAGGTAACAAAGCTTATCATCCAGAGATGAGTGGAGAGGAGGGCCAGGGTTATACACTGTTGCTAGGTGTAGATTGGAAACAGGAGTGGCAGTGGACACAGCTGTGACATGAGCCACTCATAAAACCTTGAGCTGGGTGCAGATATAAGAAGAGAGGGAAATGGCGCAGTCCTCTGGGATTTCCTGCTCCTCTGAGATGCTGACAGGACCAAAATCTCCAAAACGAACTTCCTGTTTTATTCCGCCAGACCTAAAAGCTGCGACCGGGACCACAAACTCATCAGGAAAGAGTTCGCTGAGCTCAGATCAGCTGAGCAGGACGACTTCTGTCCAATCAGACTTCTTTCACAACAAGAGGAGTCGCCCCCTGCTGGACGTTAGAGAGTGGGCAGGTTTCAGGCTTGCATCCATCATGTGATAATGACCTTGTGAACATACTGCATTATACTTGCTGTCGCTGTAAAGGTTTATCTGTTAGACTTCTATCATGTTCAGATTGAATGTTTGATTCAGCGGTCACTGCTGTCCTCGCAGGTACAGAAGCTTTCCTCTGAATTATGAGATAATTTAATCTCTTCTTCTGCTGACTGAGGCGCACTCGTTCTTCTTCGTGTGCAGATTATAAACTAAAGCAGAACATCGCTTTGAGCGGTGTAAGCTGAAGAGGCTGGATTAAACTTCACCGCACAAACTTATGTTCACTGTTCAAACAACGTGGATTACCATTATATGCAGGAGGAGACTGATTGATTATGAGCACTGAATAATCTTCAGATTAAGGTCTCTGAATATTTTGGTTTCTCTGAGCTTTTGATCAGTTTATCTTCATCCCTCATTTTTTATTCCTTTTGTAATTAATGTGCAGCTGCAGTGGGGCGACTTCAATCACCACTGATCGCAGGTCAGCTTAAAAGCTCTCAGGTTGACTGACGTCATCCAGACTCCAGGAAATGTGTTAAATTACATCTAGAACATCTGGGCTTCTCAGTGGAGCAGCACCAGTGTTTGAGGTTGAAGCTCGTCTGTGCAGATAGAGATGTTCCCCAAACCAAACCTATGGTGCCTTCCAGCAGCTCCACCAACCCTGACGTAGCCCTCTTCTAATCACTGCTCGTGGTCCCAGGTGAGGGAATCGAGACGGTCACATCCAGCTGTCTCTTTATCCCCACCTGTTCAGGTCTTCAGAGTTTGTGTTTCCACTGAAGCTGAACTGCTTCCACACATTCTCAAAAAGCTGCCACTAAAAATTTGGCTCAAAAGTGGAACCTGTGTTGGCGGCTTTGCTCAGAGCTACAGTCACCGGCGATGTCCAGACGCAGCTCTATCCCATCTGTCATCGCACCTGTACAGGTCGCCAGCCTGTCACAGGGCCAACACAGAGAGAGACAGACAACCATCCACACCAATTTAGAGTGGGCAATTGACCAATTAACCTAACCCCAGTAACTGCATGTCTTTGGACTGTGGGAGGAAATGGGGAGAACATGCAAGCTCCACAGAGAGAGGCCCGGGCCAAGGTGGAATCGAACCCAGGCCTTCTAGATGTCATTCTAGCTGCGAGGCAGCGGTGCTAACCACCACGTTTCATGCAGAAATAAAAGCTGAAATAAAAGCTCCAGTTTGATGACGTCCATCATCCCTTCAGCAGCTTTCACAGAGTCACACATTTGTTCCCATCACACCACATCAGCACAAAACAGACTCAACACAATTTAGCTTAGTGTCATCCATCAGAGCCTTTAAACCTCCCACATCTCCATAACACCGACCATCTGTCTGCAGGATACAGAAATCAAAGGTAAATCATAATCAATAATAATAATTGCCCTGCAGGGCTGCCAGTTTATCTCCTCCTCAGTTACTTTCAGAGATGTGTGTTGATGAAGAGTTCAGACTCGTGTTTGGATGTGACAGATAACAGCCCGCCACCCGTCCTGATGAATGGATGCGACTGCCGCCTGCCGCTCTCCAAGCTGCCGCTCTTTTATGTGAGGCGTCGTCACGGGGCCGGACCGCTCTCAGGGGAGACCCGCCTCCTCCTTTCACCCAGAGCTGCTCGGTGTGGGCGGGCCGCCCCATCCACGCCAAAATAATCAATGAAACCACCCGTCTTTCACCAACGCACCACCGCTGCCATGAGCAGAGGCCATGAAAGTTTCCCTGAATGTGTTGAGGACAGAAAGAGAAACCACCTGCTGCACGAGGAGCAAACAGAAAGCCGTTTATCCCACTTTACTCCCTCTGAAGCTCCTCCTCCTGAAAAAGACCACAGACAAATGAAGTCAGACATTTGAGCAGATATGAGAATGATTAAAGCTCAGGTGAAGGTTTAACTTCATAACTGTTACACATCATAAATCGGTAATCACTGTCCATCATAGACACTCAGAGTAAAGTGAAGATGTCCTCACAACAGTCACAATGATTTGGTTTGATGTTCTGACAGGTAATCAGGTTTTTGTGAAGGAGGACACCTGAAACACTTTAATTAAAAAAGAATAAGACATTTATTATATTAAAGAATCAGAAAACGACACACATGCATGTGTGGACCCAGAGTCAGAGTGTGCTCTGTGTGTTCCTGTCTCACCATAACATCTTCATACTGCCTCTTATCTATCTGTATCATTCTGGCTGCTGTGAGTCGGCCTTCTCTTCGGTCCTCTCCAAGCTGGTTTTGCATGACCCAGATTCCTCTCAGCAGCAGTGGAGTCATAAAGCACATTATCTTCCTGATGTTTTAATTAGTCATTTATCAATCTTGTCCAGATCAATAACAGAACATGGTGACGTTGGTGATGTTCTAACTGTACGTCCTGTGGCCTCCAGGATAAGTATGCACTGAGACAGAGAAGTTAGTCTAGCATTATCTATCTGTTGCTCTCTGTCTAGTGTATTAATTAATTGTTCATTATTTGGTTGATCCACTGTTTATTAATTAACTTACTGGAGTTTACTTTGAAACATTTGTCCTTTATTCACTGAGTAAAAATAATCCCTAACAACTCCCAGTTCCATGCATCCATCCATCCATCCATGCATCCATCAGCGGTCATGAGAGCGGTGTCATGAAAAATTAGAATGAATTCAGATTTAAGGTTTCACTTTTCAGACTTGGAAGCTGTGTCTGTTTTTATATACAGTCTGTGTCCCTGCGTCTGCACATTTTCTGAGTTTGTTAATAAATTCCCTGAAGGTCAGACATCTCCATCGTGTCTTTCTGAACTCGTTCAGAACAGCAAGGGATTGTAAAAATAATCAAGAACAGGATATTTCCTCCTTCAGAAGATCTTTTGTCCAGTGAACCACGAGCAGTATCCTTTGCACAAGTCTCGAGGTCTTCACTCCATCAGCGCTCAGCCGGGCCTTTCCAAACATGCTGATCCTGTTTGCAGGATCAGAACATTTTGTTATCAGTGAAATAACCACGATTATAACATCAGCTCCCACAGATTAAAGAAGATAACGACCTGTGTTGTGATCAGACTTGGCTCTAATACTGCTTGTTGTGTGCAGACGTTATTATCTTGTTTGTGAGTGATGGGACGAGAACAGTGTCCTCTGATTAACCCTCCGACCTCTGTTTTCATGTTTCTCCACCGCTCATAATGTGTGAGAGAAGAAGAAAAACTGGAGCCGGATGCATAAAGGTGGAGTTATTTCCACCTGTCTTGATGTGAATGTTGTGCTGATGAGAGCGAACGGCTCTGAAGCTTCAGCTCCACCAACAGGACGGAAAATTGCACCTCAAAATGGGAATGAAACATTATAAACAAGACAGAAAAAAATATATATCAACACTAAACAGAAAACAGCTTATTACTGATATACAAACACATACTGGTTTTACAGTATTTTTCTTATTTATGTTTTATAGGGAAAGGCTCTGAACTGTGGCAGCTGCTACAGTTTCATCAAACTCCTGCTTGATGACAATAAAAGCTTTCTGTTCTATTCTATTCTGTTCTATTGTTCAATCACATTTAGAATAACTAAGCTAAAGGTTGAAGAGACTGAAAACAAACTCTCAAAATTATAATAAAAAAGATAAAATATAAGAAATAAACCAAGAAGTCAATAAAATATAAATGAAAACATAAACAAGAAGACAGAAAAAATAATTAAGATAAAATAATCAGATTTTTAAAGTAAAAATAATACAAATTATAATAAAAAAGTAGACTTCATCAGCCGCAGCCCTGAGAGGGTGGAGGTGCTGAGGCCCTGACCCATTTTTGAAGGAGGGTTCACAATAAAATCAGTGCACCCCCCAAAGATGACTGCAGAGGAAGATGAATGTGGTGCGTTCAGGGTCTCTGCTGGCGGGTCCTTCTCATCGGTAATCAGCTGCAGATGTTCATGTTTACGGACGCTGCTTCACACCGACGACCAGTAAAGGTTTATTGTTCGTGAGCTCACAGTGGGTCCTGGAGCCGGTGTGCTGACCTTTGACCTGATTGGTCAGGAATGATTTTGGAGTCTGTGTGCTCCTCAGGCAGCTGTCTGAAGGTTGGAGGGTTCCTGTTTTTATAACTGCTTTAATTTAAGAGCAGCGACATTAATGAGAGCTTGAACGTGTGCTTTCAGAGGATGATTTCTGTAATCAGCTCAAACTGTGACGTCCACAATAAAACAGACGAAGAAGGAGAACAGATTTACAAACAGCCCAAATTTGCTTTAATTATCTCTGATAAGCAGATTCCTCTAATTGCTTTTTAAAACCAGTTGACCATTTTTACCTTCTTACACCACACACACACACACACACACAGGGTGCCTGCCAGCCTGTGTTCAATCCTGAGGGATTAACTGCCAACTTGGCCCTAATTTCCAGCCTGACTTTCATCAGGAGGAGCTTCGTTTTCTGCCCAAAGAGACAAACAGCTGATTT
The DNA here is from genome assembly GCA_024447675.2 of Pterophyllum scalare. Lineage (NCBI taxonomy): Eukaryota > Metazoa > Chordata > Actinopteri > Cichliformes > Cichlidae > Pterophyllum > Pterophyllum scalare. The sequence goes on along the minus strand of JAMQGT020010951.1, from coordinate 11,858 downwards.
TCACTGTTTATCCTCATCAGCTGTTTCCTCTCAGCCCCACAGCCCCAACCCTACCACCGCTCAGTCTATTTCCTGCTTTATTGCCTCTGTTTATTTTTATTCTCATTTTATTATTCTTCCACCTGATTTACCTGAAGACATCACCTTTGGCCCATCCTGGCAAAATAAAAAACAGACCAAATATACATAAAAAATTATTGTGCTAAATCAGTGGAAGTACCAAACCGTTGAATCCAAATAACAATAATAATAATCATAATAATAATAATAATTATATGTGTGCCATTAAAGCACCAAATCCAAATCAAATGCTGCCTTTAAAGAGACCAAACAGCCTGTTTCTGTGACTCAGACGGACGGATTCAGGTGCGGCTCTGAAACCTGCAGGCTGAGACTCTGCGTCGGGACGCTGACCGACAGGAGGAGAAACAAACAGCCACGAGGCCTTCAAGTTTCAGCAGCAGATATAAAAATAAAATCAAACGACGAGGATGGATTTATTTCTGCTCGGCACAAATCAGATCAAAGGCGAGTTAATGAGGTCAGTCTGACAGCATTAAAACTTTAAATCTAATGAGTGACACATTTCTTCATCCCAACACACTAAACGCAGTTTCTCTGTTAAAGGTGAGAAAAGATCAGCTGATTTAATCTGCAGCTCCTTCCTTAGAAGATGAAGACGGGCTCCTCCTCATCACCATCGGGGGCTTTAAATCAGATTTAGGATCCAGTCAGAGTTTCAGAGGAATACAGAGCAGTACAGTCAGAACGCTCCTCCTGTTTGACTGGATCAGTCTTTAGAGTTTTGCGGCCCTCTTTGGGCCCCAGCCCACAGTTTGAGAGGCCCTGATGGAGGTCAGGAGCAAACGGGAGGAGTAAACTCGGATTAGCAGGTTGGTGCCGTTTTTGTTGCTGTGTCAGGAATCTGAACGCTAATAAAGGGCCTACTGATGGCGGCCGCTGATTGGCGGAGGCTCTGATGATATTTGGCTGCTCGCATCAAAGATAAACAACAGAAATCTTCCTCTTCCTCCTCCTCCTCCTCCTCCTCTGGACACTGAAATCCTGATCGGATTGAAGGGAAATTGGTGGCAATTAATCCTCTGGGATTGAGACCCCCCCACCCCTGCCCTCCTCCCGCCGCAGTTCTCTCTTGTGATTGGCTGCTGCTGTGATCCCTGGAGACCCGGGCCTGATAAATGGAGCCCGCCGCCCGGCCTGTCCCGCTCTGTACTCATCACCTTCATCACCCTCCTCTCCCTCACGATGACCGGGCGGGAGGAGCTCAGCGAAGAGAAGCCCAAAGTGAAGATGCTGTCCCCGGGCTTCGGGATCGACAAGAACCGGCTGCACGGCTCCGGGCTCCGCTCCAAAGGCTTCGCCATCACCGACCTGCTGGGCCTGGAGTCGGACCTGCAGGTGCGGCAGCAGCCCGGCGGCCTTCCGGGATCGGGGCTGCCGGCGGCGGGCTCCGTGCCCGGGGCGGAGCCGCAGGGCGCGGGCGGCGGGCTCGGTGGGTTCTCCTTCCCGGGCGGATCGCTGCCCCTCGGCCTCGGCTTCCTGTGCAGCCTGGCGGCGCAGCAGCCCGCCGGGACACCCTGCTTCCTCCCCGGACACCTGCCGCTGCTGCAGGCCCGGGCAGACAGTCACTATCTGCAGAACCTGGAGGCCCAGAGGGACGCCTACTCCGGTACGGGTCCGCTGCCTTGTTCCGATCACTCTAACGGGTTAAGGTGGAGCTGCGGGACCGCCTGGGTCCGGCTCGGCTCGGAACTAATTTTCTGCAGCTTCTGTGGTTCGGATCCGGAAGCAACAGGAGCTTTTTGGTTTTTTTCAAATATTTCATTATTTCTTTCATTCCCAAATGCATTTTTCGTTTAAGTCAATCCGGACCGGATTACTAAAGTTGTTTTCTTCAGTTCGGCTCGGCTCGGCTCGGGTCTACAGATCCAAACAGAACTTTAATTTTTTTTGTCTTTCCTTTTTTTGATTCGGTTCCTGTAAAGAACAAATTATCTTTTATCTTCTTTTAATCTGGATTACTAATTTAATCTGACTCAGTTCGGGTCGACGCGCGGCCTTCAGGCTGCCGTCACAAAAATAAATCATTTAACTTGGTTCAGGGTTTTATCGGCTCCTCTTAATCTGAACTTCATTTTATGATCATTTAAAATAAATTTTCGTTCTTATTTAATTTTTTTTCGTTCATGTTGCAGATGAAGAGTGCCTGTCCGACCGAAACGACTCCAAAAGCTCCGGAAACTCGCAGAAGAGGAAGAAGAGGAGACACAGGTGAGGCAAGAAGGGCTCCTTCACCGGAAACGGATTTTTATCCAGTAGGGAAAAAAAAACAGATCTTAACGAATGAAATCAAATAACCGAGATTTAAACATTAATGTGTTTGTTCAACATTATTCTGTTGCACTGATTTCAGTCCTAAATTAGCATGTTTCTTCGGTGTTTTCATTTAATTATGAAAATAATAATTTATACACAGAAAAAAACAATATTTTAAATGAGTTAAAAATGCTGAAAAAATCGAACTAAAGATGGAAAACCAAAAGCTTTGATAAACAACATGAAAAGAATCAAGAATGAATCAAAAGGATGTTTTAAATTCAGACTTATCTGTTTTTGGTTGTGAAGTTAAAGGGTTAAATATAATTGATTTAATTTCTTTATTGACAGAAAAACGTAGATCAATAAACCGAACTCTGATTCTCTAACATGAACATGAAGTTTAATTATATATGTATATATATTATTATATATTACAAAGGTTGAACACACAGGTACATCGTGTGCATTTTTAAGTGAACCCATAACTGGTTATATTCCTTTACAGTATATATTATTATTATTACCATCATCATTATTATTATTGTTGTTAATCTTGTCTTGTTGTTTTTATATTTTTTCAACAGTGTAAATTTTTATATCTGTGGCTGCTGTTACACCAGAATTTACTCTTGGCGGGACAATAAAAGCTGTTTCTTCTTCTTCTATTTATCTTCATATCTGAATTTATCATTGAAACTTTGCCCTGTGACTGAACTCATAATTATTGGTCTTTTAGTGTCTATAATGACTCATAAGTGTTTAATTACTGACAGGCAGAAACGTTTGAGTTAAAGTGTGACAGCACAAATCGATCAGTTCCAGATCAGACTCATAATAATCAATAACCAGGTTTCATTCATTGAAGAAAGAAGACAGATGAGCCTATAATACATTTATTAAAACACTGATCAGAGCTTTTATGTAATATTTTAACCTGATTTCTTTTTCATTTGAGCTCCTGTGATGTGTTCAAATGTTAAAATGCTGTAAAAGGAAACAGCTGGATGTAACCTCTGGTTTCTCCTGCTGTGCTCAGGACGGTGTCTCACCTCCCACCAGCTGGAGGAGCTGGAGAAGGCGTTCCAGGAGGCTCATTACCCCGACGTGTACGCCCGAGAGATGCTCGCCATGAAGACGGAGCTGCCCGAGGACAGAATCCAGGTGAGAGGACCGCTGGGTCAGAGGGGGGCAGGACGTGAGGAAGGTCTACATGTTCTCCATCAAAGCCTCTGACAGGATGATTCTTTGTGATGAGAAACAGCAGAAACATCTCAGCAGCACAGACCAGCTTCAAATACTGAACAAATACTTGCTTTCATTAAAAAAAATGTTTTCATTAATTTTCCAGCTTTGAAGATTTTTTCAGGTCTGACACTGAAATGCTTTCCTTAGTTTTGATTTAATTATTATTTTAGATACTTTTTTATCAGCAGTGTTTTGAGGCTGTTCGTTATGTTTCAGGTCCAGAACCGAAATGTGCTCTAGTTATTTTAATTTTTTTAATTATTGTTTATTCGTGTTCTACACTGTTTACCTGTCTACCTGCTCAGGTGCTGGGTGTGACCTCTGTACTTCCTGTGTATTTTCCAGGTGTGGTTTCAGAACCGCCGGGCGAAGTGGCGAAAGCGCGAGAAGTGCTGGGGTCGCAGCAGCGTCATGGCGGAGTACGGCCTGTACGGCGCCATGGTTCGACACTCTATCCCGCTGCCAGAGTCCATCCTCAACTCCGCCAAGAACGGCATGATGGGATCCTGCGCCCCCTGGCTGCTCGGTGAGCCGCATGCACGTCAGTGCCACACGTGCACCACAGCAGCATCAATACACACCGATCAGTGATCAATAAGTCTTTAAAGTAAACGATGACGCTCTGGACGTAAAGCATCTGAATATGTTTGTTACTACAGCGAGTAAATAAACAATCAGAGTAAACAAACATGTAAACAAGGCTGTGATTTGAACCAGACTGAACCCGACTCTGACTCCACCCCCTCAGGGATGCACAAGAAGTCTCTGGAAATGGCCAAGAAGTGTTCCAGTCCCCCGGCGTCCGACTCGACGCGCTCCGACTCCTTCTGCGATGCCTCGGAGCGACGAGGTTCCAGCGAGGCCCGGGGGGTGGAGGAGGACGAGCTAATCTTGGATGAGGAGGAGGAGGTGGAGGAGGAGGTGGCCATCGACCTGTCCAGCTCATCCAAACAGCAGCAGCAGCAAGAGGAGGGCGGAGCCTCAAAAAGGACTGCCTCACCCCCAGGACAGCAGAGCTGCGGTGAATCAGACAAACACAGCTGAAGGTGGTCTGACCAATGAGAAGGAAGGAGTTCTGTGCAGGCAGCAGTGCGATGTGATTGGCTCTTTCAGGGAGCACAGCCAATTAAAGAAAACAGTCAATGCATCACTTGTTACTATGCAAAGTTAATATGCTAACACATTAGCTGCTAGTATACTGTAATTATTGTAGGGTCTTTACCTTACAATTTAAAGCGCCTTGAGGTGACTGTTTGTTGTGATTTGGCACTATATAAATAAAATTGGATTGAATAATAACAAAGCTAAGTGCTAATATAAGGGTTAAAATTACAGCAACAATGTTTTAGCATGCTGCTAATATTAGCACATTAAAATATCAGCAGGGAAATCACTGATTGTGTTATCATGTTAGCTGCCAACATTTGTACTTATTTTATGTGCTAATATTTAAGCTCACTGGGTTCAGCGTGCTATGTTATGATGCTAACTTTATTAAACTCAGCATCAAAACATCAAAGTTCTGATTAGATATTAAATGTTTATTTAAAAAAGTGGCTTAAACTGCAGCTGGCAGGAAGCATGCATATGCTAAAATACCTATAGGAAATTATGATTAGTGATGATGCTAAAAAATATCCTGTCATCTTTAAAAGCTGTTCTTGGCTAACATGCTAATTTATGTAAACTAGTGTTATAATTTTAGATATCAGCTAAGAACTTTAGCACTTTAAAAAAAAAACTTTAATCATTGCTGTAAATTTATTTTTTAATTATTGAAATGCTTTAGATTAAACATGCTGTTGCTTTTAGCATGCTATTGGAGTAAAAAAAGCAGAGGGTAGTTTTACTGCCATTCTGGGTCTGTGTTATGCATCAATACACAAACATTTTAGCATGCGCATAAATGTTAGCATGCTAAAATAGTCCGACAGTACGACCTTATGATGCTAACAAAGTTTATTGTGTTAGAGCGTTAGCATGAAGCATGCTAATCCATCTTAGCATACTGTCATGTGCTAACCGACATTTCTTTTTTGGCGTGTTGTGAACCAAAGCAGCACCGCAATGAGAAAACTGTTTGGCTGCACTAGCCGTGCTCCCGGGAAAGAAATGCTTATCATGGCGACAAGAACCAGCGCCACGGCGGTTGACCTGCCTTGAAGAATCGGACCAAGTCTTCACTAAAAGACTGTGTGTGTGTGTGTGTGTGTGTGTGTGTGTGTGTGTGTGTGTGAGTGAGTGAGTGTGCGTGCATTAATGTTTTATATCCATGTCTGTTTGGAATCAGAGAATATTTATCGTTTTATTCCCGTTGGTTTCTGTGTTTTATAGTTGGACTGAAACTCTGTGAATGTAAGTTAACTGTAATATTTTAAAAAATCTCTTCATTATTATTATTTTATGTTTGTACAGGGTGGAAAATTAAAAAAAAATATTTTTGGAATCAGCAGAGATTTTCTGTGATTTATTAACAGGAACGTGTCGGTGTAGGTTCTGTCATTCAGGCCATACTCATCTTTGGAGCTTGAAAAAGGGTAACTGGACTCTTGTTGTTTCTTGAAGACATTTAGAATCTCCTAAACTAACCCTCACCCTCTCATCCAAAAGACTTCGTCAGTTCTCTGTTTAACTCTGTCCTCTATTCTAACTGAAGAAGCTTTTGGGATGAGAGGCGAAACGTCTTCAAGAAACAAAAAGAAGTCCAGTCGCCCTTTTTTTAAGATCCAGAGATTAACACAAACACTGCAGAATCCTCTGAATATCATATTTAACCACAGTGAACACTAACCTGCTGATTAAAAATTATGTTACATATCAGCTGAAAGACTAAAGCTTTTATTTGGAATAATAGAGTTATAAAAATCCACTTTTCATTTACAGTTTTGTTTGAAAGAGCATAATTATATAAGGGTCCCAAATTTATATCCAGTTTTCGCACCATAAATGTTTAAATCAAATTGATGTTGAATTGGTTCTATCAATTTTGGCAGCCACTGACTTCCATACACTCATAGGATCTTAAATGAAGCACACAGGTGAAATAGTACAAATTAAATTCAAAAAGATATATTTCTGTTACACTGACATTGGTGGAAGGATTAGATAATTTGATATAAACTTTTGAGATTATTTTGGAAATGATTCAAACGTGACATTTTGCTTTCTGTATTAGAACAAAAATGAGAAAAGAAAAGAAAATTCAAAATACAGCCATCAAAGACAGTATTTTTTCCTGTTATCTGAATACATTTATTTGACTTTTTCTGAATACATTTATGTGACTTACAGTCACATTCCTCAGTACACCAAACTCCTTTTAAAATTGTCTATTTAAGCATTTTCATAATGTGCATTAGTTGAAGCCATCAGTAGATTCAGTAGAAAAATCATAAAATGCACTTTTATTTGCTAATCTGTTGCCCCCTCTGCCAGACCTTTAATTTTTTTAGCTTTATTAAATAAAAATGTACAAATCAACAAATTAAATAACAAACATGTTTTAATTCTAGTTTACATCGACTATGTCAGTAAAATACATTTAAGCACAAGATCTCACACAAATATCTTACACTTCAAATAGAAACCTATCTCCAAAAGTAACAAATAACCACAGAACAGAAACAAACACAAGCATACACTCACAGAGATAAAAAAACAAAAAAAAAACAGCAAGGGATGCACAATATGTAATTAACTCGATGAATCATTGTAAATATTCAGGAAAAAATACAACTTTTGGCTTTTGGGAGATTTTGTAAGGTTTAAGGACTTCTCAAATAAATCAAATTCATTCCTAAAATAATTAAAATTGTTTTTGTGCATCAAGACCTTGGCCAAACATAAAATGTCATTGACACAGATTTCATCTTTTTTGTTTCCTAAGATTAAACCAAATGTTATATCATCTCTTGACAGAGAAGCTGGTGATGATGGAAATTTTCCTTTTAGCCATGCTTGAATTTCCATCCCAAAACAATGTACTTTGTCACATGAGAAGAATATATGGTCAGTGGTTTCTTTCTCACAAAATGTACAATTATTATCTTCATTATTATTATTATTATTATTATTATTATTATTATTATTATTATTATTATTATTATTAATAATAATAATAATAATCATTTATTTAGACAGGAAAATCTCTTGAGACTCATTGTCTCATTTAAACCTGTTACATACATCAACAACAAAAAATGACATAAAAACAATAATAATACAATCTAAAGTGTAACCTGAGTAATTCTTTAGATGGGTAGATATTATTCATAATTTTTAAGTGTGTCTCTTTTGCTTTTGGGGTATGGGGAAGGAAAGATACATAGATCTCATCTTGGTGATTTATTTAAAATAAATAATTTATTTAAAATACCATTTTTATTCTGGCGTCCAGAGAATAATTTTTCTCTAAAACATTTTATAATAAATAAATTTCCTCTCCAGAATTAGAGGTCCCTGGATTGAAAACGAGGGCATTTGCGGTTGTATGTCATATTCTTCATAAGAGACATAAATTCTCGGGGCAGTGCGTTATGTGATTTCATGAAGTCTAGTATAGGACGGTCGAAGCTGTACTTTGTACAAAATTGTTCCTAATCTAAAAGATTACCATTGTAATGCCAGACGCCAACTGTGGGATCAGACAACTACGTCACTTCCTGTAGCCGCATTAGCCGTTTGATTGCTAAGCTAATCGGCCGCTGCTACGAGAACACGTGAAAGATGGACTCTGTAAGCGCTTTTAAGAAGGAAGTGTCCCTCATCGTGAGCAGCTTGGCCAGAGCGGTGCTGACGGAGATCTTCAGCGCGGCGGAGGAAGCTTCTTTAAACCAGCAAAACCCCGAAGCTGTGGTAAGCCGTCCGGCTAACTGTCGCTAACAGCTAGCTGTACTGCAGCTCTTCCGGTTCCACGCGTTCGAAGCAGAGCCGCAGGTGTTAATAGGACCTATCTGTAGTTGAATTACTTTCATTACACATCCTGCATGACCCAGTTCCTAAAGACTGATCTATTTTTGGTAAAGAAATAAGAATAACTCAACTAGCTGATGGCACTGCGTTATTTCTGAGAGATAAACAGCAGATTCAACATGCTATATCCCTAATATATGTTCTCAGCTGCATCAGGTCTGAAACTAAACAAATCTAAATGTTTTATCAGACTGAGGATAAAACCTTGCATAACACGCCTGTTAAAATCTGTGTTAAATACCTTGGAATTCATATTTGTAAGGACCCGATGAAATGACAGCCTCCAGCTTCTCTCCCAAACGGAATAAAAGGAAAACCAGTGTAAACATGTGGCTCGACAGAGACCTTCCCATCATTGGACGGATTCTGTTAACCAGAGCTGGGGGAGTGTCACGTTTTGTTTATCCTGTCTTCTTCTGTATCTTCTGGACTCAACTTGCAAGGACATAAATAACTTTTTTATCGGCTTTGTGTGGAAAAACAAACATGACCACCTGAAAAAGGAGATTTTGTCTGGCCCTAGAGAGGAGGGTGGCTTTGAACTGCTGGACTTCAAAGACTTGAATTACACATTTAAAGTGAAATGCTTAAAGGAGTGTCTGAAAGCACCCAACTCTTTATGGTATTTCATCCCTCACAGTATATTCAAAGAAACGGGAGGTCTTCATTTTCTGTTATTATGAAATTGGAATGTCTTCTAAACTTCCTTTATGTCTGTCCAAATTTTATCAACAAGCTTTGTCGGAAACTGTGCTACTCTCACCATTTTTCTCCGCAGTGAAGGTCAATTATTGTCCTATGAAACATTTCTTCCAAAAAAGCCTTTCCTATCAAACCCAGAGAATATAGATCTGTAGTCAGCTCTATTCGGAGTGGTTTGATTGAATTAATGAAAAGATACGATAAACGGTGTGAAACTTTTGATCCTCAGTGTTCACTCTACCTAAATGGAATTCAACCTTTAAGCTATAAATGTACCAATAAACATATTAGGAAATGCTTTCATAACAAAAGAAAGTTCACACCACGGGGTAGGGCCTTTGGGAATTCTCAATTTAAAGAAATTATTTGGGGTGAAGCGTGGCTTGTTCCCTTTAAATTTTTACTATTTAACAAAGTCAGAGAACTACATCTTAAACCGTTACACAATTTCTATCCAACAAATACATATATTGCTAGATTCTCAGATATCGATGATAAATGCACCTTCTGTAAAACGGAACCTGAGAGTATTCCTCACTTGTTTTATAAATGCCATTTTTCTGTTACTTTCTGGAAAGATTTGGAGAAATTTCTGTTTAACAGAACAGAAATTAACTGTCAATTAGAAGAGAAAAACATTATCTTTGGATTTTTTTGTCAAAATTATGAACATAACATTGTCCATCTATTTATCTTATTGGGTAAATTTCACATTCATAAAGCAAAGATGTCAAAAAAAACTCCATCATTTAGGTTATTTTTTATTGAAATGAAACTTTTAATTCACTAAAATTTGTAAAAGAAAACAAGAAATGCTCATCAGCCCATCAGTTTTATTCAGAATACGTTTTTGTTCCTCTTTCTTTCTTTGTTCATTTTTTGTATTTATTTATCTGTTTTGTTATTTATTTAGTTATTTATATTTTTATATTGTTTATATGTTCACTTTATGGTCCAACTGAATGCATATTGTAATTTTGTTCATATTGTTGTTGTTATTGTAGGAAATAAAGATTTAAAAAAAAAAATAGGACTTACTCACCTGATGCTAATGTCGTCACAGAGAACTCCATTTAAGATTTCTCTGATTTTAATGTGTCAGTGACTTATTCAGCCGGTGACACCAGAACCTAACACATTAGACCTGAAGATCAACTTTTACCTGTGACTGACCTCTGACCCCGCCGCTACACCTCAGGATGTTTTAAGTTACTGATGCTGAAGAAAACCAAAAAACAAGAACATGTCCAGCTTTTTCTGTGCTCTCTGAAAGGTTCATAATGACCTTAAGGAAGCACACGTGAGGCATAACTCTGGCTTTTTATTTTAATTTTACATTAAAACCATCATTTATACCCCAAATCCAGCACCCTGAGACTGTACACTAAGCAGAAGGAAGGAGGCCGAAGACTAGTGAGTGTCAGAACCACTGTCCTAGACAAAACAACAAAGATCCATGAATACATCAGGAAGATGGCCACAAAGGATCATGTGCTTAGTGAGTACCTCAGGCAGCAGAAACCTGAGGAGGAACAGGAACCATCATGGAAGGACAGGCCTCTGCATGGCATGTACCACCGGCAGATAGAAGAAGTGGCTGATATAGAGAAATCCTACCAATGGCTGGACAAGGCTGGACTGACAGACAGCACAGAGGCACTAATCATGGCAGCACAGGAACAAGCTCTGAGCACAAGATCAATAGGGGCTGGGGTCTACCACACCAGGCAAGACCCCAGGTGCAGGCTGTGCAGAGATGCCCCTGAGACAGTCCAGCACATAACAGCAGGGTGCAAGATGCTAGCAGGCAGGGCATACATGGAACGCCATAACCAATTGGCCAGCATAGTATACAGGAACATCTGTGCCGAGTATGACCTGGAAGTCCTGAGGTCAAAATAGGACACGCCCCCAAAAGTTAGTTGAGAATGACCAAGCTAAGATCCTGTGGGACTTCCAGATACAGACAGACAAACTGGTGATGACGAACCAACCGGACATCGTAGTGGTGGACAAACAAAGGAAGAAGGTCGCAGTGATAGATGTTGCAATACCAAGTGAAGGGAACATCAAGAAGAAGGAACACGAGAAGCTTGAGAGGGCTCAGGGAGGAGCTGGAAAGGATGTGGAAGATGAAGGTAACAGTGGTCCCCGTCGTAATCGGAACAACTGGGGCAGTAACCCCCAAACTGGGAGAGTGGCTCCAGCAGATTCCAGCAACGACATCCAAGATCTCTGTCCAGGAGAGCACAATACTGGGAACAGCTAAGACACTGCGCAGGACCCTCAGGCTCCCAGGCCTCTGGGAGGACCCGAGCTTGGAGGGAAAAAAGACCGCCTGCAGGGGCGAGCTGGGATTTTTATATATGTACATCTGCTCCTCCATACATTTAACAGGACCTGTTTGGCTTTCTTTTCAGTATTTTATTTATTTTGATTTGGTATTTTAGGCTCTCTGTACATTTAAGGCATATTAATATTTTAATTGTTATTGTTGTAGTCGATTTTGGGTAATTGAGGACTTTTGTACTTTTACCTGCAACTCCTCTTTTCATTGAGTCATTAATTAATTAATTTATTATTATGGCAGTTTCAGGCTT
>JAMQGT020010950.1:0-29578 GCA_024447675.2 Pterophyllum scalare | reverse complement strand
AACACAGTTACGTGCTGTGTTACTGCAGACAGATTGCATGTAATTGCCAAGCTGACCCTGTTAAACTGCAAACTGATCACAGACTGATAGCAGACTGATTCCATCTTATTGCTGATTTATTCCAGTCTTGATGCACCAAAGCTGATTTGAAGATGACAACCGACTGCAAGTAGTCATAGATTTGGGGGCCATTTTTGAAGCAACCATTTCAAAGGCAGTGACATCAAAAGTTGATTGCACATGGTCACAATAATTTTATTTGTGCCACAGTCTCCAACAACTGTTTTCTCTATAGTCACTGTAGCAAGAGACCTTAAAAAAGGCACTAGGAAGGCACATCCTTTGAATTGTGGCAGAAAGTCCATTGTGAATCCTTTACATGGGAATCCATACACATGTTCTTAAATGCAAAGAGCTCATTTGTTAAGTTTACTTAGACACCATTCACATAATGTCAACAAATTAACTAAACTGCTCAATATTGTTGCATACAGCACCAACTCACCTTGCTTTTCTGCAGTTTCTCACAGCTGGAAGGAGTCGAAAAATACCTTTTGCTGATGGTCTGTATTTCTTTAGGTTGAACTCTTCCAGAGGTGTGTTTGACATTAGAATCAAGTCAGCCACAGCCGAGCACTGAACAGGAGAGAGCTGTGATTCAGGAAAAGAGTTCAGATACTGCCGCACTGAATCATGCAGGGAAGTGTCTTTCAGCTCAGTCAGGCAGTGGACAAGGTTTAGACATCTTTCAGCTGAGCAGTCTAATAAATCTATTTCTAATAGGCTTGTCCGAATTTCCTCAATAATTGCAGAGTGTTCCTCTGTTTGCTGAATCAGGCCTTGAAGCAGTTCTTGTGTTGATTGTAGAGACAAGCCAATAAGGAACCTGAGGAACATGTCCAGTTCTCCAGTCGTTCTCTGAGTTGAATTAGCAATTGCAATTTCAATCAGTTCATTCAATGGTAGATCCACTGGATCCTTTTCCAAGGTAGATTTAAGCTCTTCCTCAGACCCTTTCAGCAAGAAATCCTTGAGGCTTTCAGAGTCAATTTTTTTACTTGCAAAACTGTGATATACAAAGAGAGCAGCAAAATATTCCTGAACTGTCAGGTGCACAAAGCAGTAAAGTTTCTTTGTGCAGAACACGTTCTCTTCTTTGAATATTGTTGTACACAACCCACAGCAAACTCCAGCTTTGTAGATGTCTATGCCAAACTTTTCCAGATCATCCGCAGGGAATATGATCTTGCCTTTTTCCAGTTGTTCAAAAGCCATCCTGCCTAATTTTAAAATGAACTCTTCATTTGACTTAAAGATCCCTGCTGCATCAGGCTCTTCCTGGTTGCCATATTTATCATCAGCAATCGTCATCTGAACAAGAAGGAAGTGTGTGTACATTCCAGTAAGAGTTGTGGGTATCTTTATGTTTTCATCTTTTGTGTTGCCAGTTTTAGGCAGCAAATACTCAAAAACTTTTGCTGCAATCCAACAGAAGATGGGTATGTGACACATAATATATAGGCTCCGTGACGTGGTTATGTGGTCAATAATTCTTTCAGCAACTGCTTTGTTCTCAACTCTCTTTCTGAAGTATTCTATTTTTTGTGGATCATTAAATCCTCTGACCTCCGTCCACTTGTCGATACAGTCTCTGAGGGATGCGTTGAACTGCTCCTGGTCTTGAAGTTATCCAAATTAATGCAGATGGAAGAAGCTTTTCCCTGATAAGGTTGATCACCAGAGTGTCCACTGAGGTGTCCTTCATAGCATTGGTCAATATTTGGGTCATTTTGAAGTCCAGTTTAAGTTGGCTTTCATCGAGACCATCAAAAATGAACAAAACTTTATGATCACCAAATGCTTTCGCAACTGCTGTGTTTTTAAGCACTGGGTAGAATGTTTTCACAAGGTTCTCAAGGCTAATGTGATCATCTTGGACCAGATTTAGTTCCCTGAATGGAAACATGAAGATAAAGTCCAAGTCCTGATTGGCTTTTCCATCTGCCCAGTCAAGGATGAACTTCTTCACAGAGACAGTTTTTCCAATGCCAGCGATCCCCTTTGTCATCACAGTCCTAATTGTTTTCACTTCTCTGTCATCTCGCTCGTCTTTAAAGATGTCATTACAGTTGATCTTAGTCCCCTCTGCAGTTTGATTCCTCGCTTTGTCTTCAATCTCACCGATCTCATGTTGTTCATTGACATGTTCACTCTCTCCTTGTATGATGTGAAGCGCTGTGTAAATTTCGTCCAATGATTTTTCATCCATACGGGATTTTTCAGTGCCTTCCAACTCCCACTGACACTTTTTCCTCAGATATTCTTTGTTCTTTCTGATGGCCTCTTTGATGACATCTTCTCCTGTAGGTAAAAAGGAAAACCAAAAACTTCAAAACAAAACATATAATGTCTTCTATGTTCCATTGTGAATAAAACATGGGTTTATGAGATTTGCAAATCATTGCATTCTTTTCAACATTTTCAAAATTAGGGTTGTATAGATGGTTACCAAGCAGCTAGAAATTTATACTTTCGACAAAGCCCTCACATACTTTCACATGTCGGTGGCTGAATTTCTTGGAGGATTCTGTAGAAGGCGGATTTGACTTTTGTAGTAGTCAGTGCCTCGTAGAGCTCTCTCATCTTCGCCTGGCTCGTTCCTGCAGCATGGATTCTGTTGTACATCTCTGGATGGATCATATCCCGCTGTCTCATTTCATCTGCTACAGGCATCACCAAAGTGATACTTTGAATGAGCTCAGACCTGTTGCTGTCCACCCAGCGTGCTTCTATAAAAAGATCACAAACTAACTGTGAGACACGTTGTCTGGAACTTTAGAAGAAGAATGAACTGTGTTTTTATAGGCATTTTATTATAAGAGTTCATCATAAAATTATAATTATTAACTCACCTTCCTCTTCTGTTGTTGCTGAAGCAGACAAACGAGGACTAGGCAAAAGACAAAAACAGCTGTAAGGATTTTCTTACAAATATTGATTGTGTGTGTATATATATATATATATATATATATATATATATATATATATATATATATATACAATGAATATATATATTCAGTATATACAGTGAATTGTTTTATTGTCAATCAGAAAATAATAATGGTCTCACCTAAAGACATTAACTTGTGCACTGCTGTTGTCGCTGCAGTCATTTTTTCCAGAGGTTTCTTCTGCATGTCTGCATGAAGTCTCCTCCCCCTGCAGACTTGGCTGTCCGAGGAGGGGGGCTGCATGTTCCTGACTTTTCTCCTCCCCCTGCAGACTTGGCTGTCCGAGGAGGGGAGCTGACTGTTCCTGACTTTTCTCAGTGGTGGAACCATTTTGTTGGTCACGACTCTTTTCTTCCTTTTTACCGCAGCAATATGAAGACCATTGGCTCCCCATGATGTAATTTCTTCAGTGTTACTTCAGTGACTGTCATTTGGAAAGTATTTAAATGTGTATATTTTTACAGTGATAGATGTTCTACTGTCTGACTAATGCCTTCAGAGCAGCCAGACTTGTTGTGGCTTTAAAACTAAGGTCCTTTCTTTGAAAGTAAAAGTTAAAAATTTCATCCAACTGATGTTGTTTCTATTAATCTCGTACATGTTTTGGTTTAACTAGAAAACTTAGTTAGACTAGTGATTCTTAATCATCACTAGCCTCAGATGTCTGACTGAACTATTGCCTTTTTTAAATATATTTTCATATGTTTTCTTACCGTTGTGACTGATGTCTCGTAGCTGTTGCAGTAAAATATCCGTGTTGCATTCTGATGTCTGTGGTTGTGGCAAGACAGGAAGTGAAAAAAGGGAAATGCTTGAACTTCTCTCTCTCTCACACCCCTGTTTCAGTTCCTGCTGTGAGGTGAAAAAAGTGTGAGAGAGAGCAACTTCCACCATGAGATAAAGACAAACCCAAACGGGAAAAAAAAACACACACAAGCCAGAGAAGCCTGTTTACTGTCAGCTTCCTTTTTAGTTTCAGGTTCACAAATATGTACTCTTATCTACAGACAGGTGATTCTCAAACACTAATTAAAAAGGGGGGGGGTGCAACCACTTTGAGCTTTTTAGTGTTTTATGCTATTATCCTTTATTATATCCTTTTGCTTGGTGGTATGGTTCAGTAATCTGTCTCTTAAAAATAAGGATTGCCTGAGCCAAACAGTGAAGTGGTCCAGTAAGCTGACAGGAGAGCCCCCTTGCTGTGTTTTTATGCTCTTATTATGTTTTTGTTTTTTATTCCATTTGTTCTCATTTGTTCTTATATGTGAGGTTTGTTTTTAACAGGTTGTGTCTCAGCTTTTCTGATTATGTCTGTATTTTGATGAGCTGACTCATTACACTGCACAACAACTTTAACCTTCGGGTACAAGTAAAGTAACTTGAACTTGATTAAAGCATCAAATTACAGCTGATCTGAAATTGATTTTTACAATTCACCAAACATATCTCAAAATGCTGAACTCTGTACAGACACAACATGAATCTAATCATGCAGAGCAATCAGTTCTTGTTAGAAGTTTCAACTGTTAATAATTTAAGGTAAAGTGAAACTATTCAGGATGGACTAGTGTCTGCGCTGACCCACTATATGTACATATACAAGGAAATAATCTGTTCATTCACTAAACTAAAATACCAAATACTTACTTTGTACAAGTGTAGTTTCTCATTTCAACTGTTATGCAATCAAAAGTAAATGTTGACCAAGCCAGACTCAGAAAAGGAATGGATAGATCAATGTATGTCTGTTATTACGACCTAGGTTTTTTGTTAAAGAGAAGCAACCTCCAGTTGCCGGGTCAATAATTGCATGTAAAATGTACAGTGGTGCGACCACTTTTAGATGGGGTGTAACTCTCTAACCTGGAAACCTTGAAAACTGAGCCACAAATTCTGAAACATGAGTGTATCACATGCCTTTAACCCAGCACCACAAAATCGACACATTCAACACAGTTTCAGGGACAGACAACGCAAGATGAGAATGAATGGCATGGAGATCTTTGTCTTCAAGCATGCACTTCTGAAAGTGTGTAATATTCCACACACATCACTCAGTTCATAGAGCAATGGGGCTGAAGAGCAGGCCACCGTTCTGCCAACACTTCACTTTAACTTTAAAGAAAGCATTTACTCTCTAACAACTCTCTCCACACCACCTCTGCTTTTTCTGTGACTTTTTTCCTTTCCTCAGCCTCTTTCATAAGCTCGCCCTCCTTTGCTGTCAACTCCAATGAGGCCACTGTGTGCGACTTATGTGTCAGGATGCAAGTGTGAGCAAGTGGTCTTAAGAGGCTCATCACTCTACCGTGCTCCGCCACTGGATCCCACCAGTTGAGAAGACACAAGCACACACAGTCTGCTCAAAGCAGGTATTCAGTGGGGGTCTCATAACTCCCTTTACACCACCCCAACTCCTTTATCGACAGATTGTTATCAACCTGTGCTCGACCAATGGCACAAATCAAAGTGTTTTCTTGTTTTTCTTTTATTAAAATATGTTCTAAGTCTAAATGGTAACAAATAGGAGGCTGTGGCTCAGGAATCCCTGGTTCCTCCAGCCAATGAACCATCCTTTGGAAAATACTGACTCAATATTTTCCCATATGCATCAAAAAGTTTGTGAGTGTGTTCTTATTACACCATAATTTTTTTTCTATGAAATTTAAGCTAACATTTGTAGGAATGCTTGAGAATGAATTGGTGACAGAAAAACTACACACACAAACAAGCAGTTAAAGCCACCAGCAGAAAAAAATCTGCTCTCCAAATTAGACCAGTAAAGTGTATCTGCACTCTATGTGCGGATACACTTTATGAACCAAAGTATTGGGCCACACCTTTAAATTTAATCTCTTAATTCAGGTGTTTTTAGTCCCATTGCCACAGGTGTATCAAATCAAACACCTAACCATGCAGTCTGCCTTCACAAACATCTAAAGAGCTCACAGATGCCACCGTCGCAACGAGTCAGTTTATGAAATTTCTTCCCTCCCAGATATTCCACAATCAGCTGCATGTGTTATTATTGCAAAGTGGAGGTGTTTAGGAGTCACAGTAGCTCGGACAGAAAGCAGCAGACCACATGCGGTTAGAGTGGGGTTGATGAGTATCGATGCTCATATTGTGTATAAGCTGCCAACACTACGCTGACTCAGTAACTGCAGTTTGTGTGGCTGAGCAGCTCGTGTAGTTGGCTCTGTGCTTTCGTCCATATAATGCAGGTATTTAGGGACAGTCTACAAACCAACTGCATGTGTACTTTTTGCTTCATTGTAATTTGGGGAAAACAATTATTTAGCAGAATTTTAGTGAAATTTTAATTTTGTGAACTTTCACTCTCGTATATTGATTTCCTTTTGAGCGTATTGTATTTTTGTTTGAGAAAAAAAAAATTAAAATCACATAATACATAAACTTTATTTAGTTAGCTTGTAGGAATGTGTTCATATTTGTATTTTTAGCTTGGTGGTGTACACAGCTTTAGAGCAAGCTGCAGCCAAACAATTCAAAGGATTCATGTGAAAGAAACTGGACTTTATACAGTAATAATCACAACAATGAAAGGAAAACCACACAGAACATATTTAAAATGTAAGTTTTATTAAACTGAACATTGTTGTTCTATATTGTTAAAACTGTAACACGCTGAAGTAACAGACTAACCTATGATGTTGACCTTAAGACTGATATGACATCAGGTCCGTGATCCTCTACAAACAAGCAGAGGAAGAAGAGTCCTGAACTTTATTGTTTATACTGATTCCATCCGAACTGAAATCTGATCACAGATTTGTTGCCATCTGTTGCAAATTTGTTGCCGTCTACATCAGCGGTGACGGGCTATCTTGGAGCCAAGAGTGGATCGGCAACTTGAGAGCACCTGAGGCTTGTTTTGGCCTGCAGTAAACAAATCAGCCTGCACTAAAACCTCCCAAGACTTCCAATGTAAGGAGCTATTCATACACCAAACTTAAAGGTTTTTAACTGTGCCCTGATGTTCACAGACTCCTGCCATGAGCCAAATGAAATCATATCAGGGTTATCTAAATTTGCACAAAAGTCATAATGCAAACCTCCACAAACCCAAAGGTAGAACTGGTAGTCTACTTTTAGTTTTGACTTTGATTTGGCAACACTCTATTGCCCTATTGACCCAGCAGTTCTTTTTTATTCTTATGTCAGTTTCTGATTCTTATATCTTCTCTTGTTGTTGTTGTCATTGAGCAATAATATTCTTGCTGAAAGCAGCAGCAAATGGTGTGTTTCTTCCCTTCACCCTACACAGTTTAAATGGATAAGGATGGACAGAACCATGACTAGGAATCCAGTCCAACCTACGCAAACTATTTAGGTATTTAAGTTTCCCCCATTTCCAGGGAAATGTAATTTGAAATAGTACCGTGAAAAGCACTATATAAGTCTAAGGCATTATTATTATTATTAAAAAGTATCACATAAAATGAGTGCAGTACAATTGTATAAATTAAAAAAAAAACCTATTGTCAATGTCATATTTATTTACATACACATTTAAACAACCAGAGTGGACCAAAGTGCTTCAGAGGCAACCATAAAATACAAAACAAAACAACAAAACACAAAATGTCAATATTAATTTGAATTAAGAGAAGAAATGGGTCATGAGTAAAGACTTAAGTAGAAACAATCCGAGCAGTTATAATATGAAATGGTGAGGCATTCCAGAGGCTCGGTGCAATAACTGAAAAACCTCACTTACCTTTAATTTTAAGTCTAGATCTAGGAATTTTTAGGATCATCTGATTGGCAGACCTCAATGCTCTGACAGGAGCGTGAACATGAATAAGATCACACAAATACAGAGGGGGTCGGTCTGTTTAAAATCTTATAACAATCAATAAAATCATAAAATTGATCCTAAAATTGACAGGAAGACAATGAAGTGAAGCTCATGCTTTCTCGTCCCTGTTAAAAGTGGAGCAGCAGCATTTTGGACCAGTTGAAGACGACAAAAAGACGACTGTGGTAAACCTACATACAAAGAATTACAATTATCCGGTCTTTTTATTTAATTATTAATTATTAAAAAATAATTGTAACAATTTTTAAAAAAAAGAGGATATAAGAAAAGACCGTTTTCAATTTTATGCAGTCTACAGTGCACACAGTCTGGCAAATTTCTGTCTTTTGCTAAATGAGGTGCAACCACATTTTGAGCTTTATTCAAAACATGAATATATGTGGGTCTGCTGAAACTACTCTTTAGCTTATGTTACTGTATATGGAACATGATAAATCCATCCTTTGATTATTAAGTCAGTCTGCACTGCAGAATGCTGTAAATGGTGATTGTGTACGTGTTCCAGTGTCATGAAAAGGCTGTGTGGATTAACGTGCAGGCCCAAATGCAGGACACAGGAGAATGGAGTGATACATAAACAAGCTTTTTAAATTGCCTATATGTCTAGGAACTACAAAGCCTAACAGAGCGCAAAAAACAGGAAATCCAAAAATTGAAAACTCATTTGGAACATGTATCCATACGGCATTTGGAATCCAGAATCAGAAAGCGTGAGGAATACCAATAAAGAGAATACTCTACTTCAAGGGGTCCTAAAGAAAACAATGAGGAAACCAGCCTATCTTTGATAACTGGCCATGGTCTGCGCTGGGTTTTAAACTTGTCCTAATGTAGAAAATGTCACTCAAAGGAGAGCACTCTGTGTATGTTTATCCTGATTTGAAAGACACATCAGGACTTATATGCTCTTGCAAATATACAATAGCATGTATGAAAATCACATCTCAGATATAGAAGATGAGTAAGAAAAGGTTTTCTTACACGGTCTCAGCAGTTTCAGGTCAACCCAACACTCTTCATTTTGGTCCACACTGATGGGTAATATAAACAAAGCATTACTGCCCATGAAGAACAATAAAAGTGAAAGTCAGCAGTTTTTTTCAGTTTCCCGTTGCACAGCACTATCTGCCTCCTAAATTGACACTTTGATATCAAATGATTAGATTGCAAAATTGACTTCAATGCAATTCAACAGTGCCACAGTTCTCACCAGTGTCTCTTTTTAAAGGTTTGAAAGAGCTTGACTGTAAACTCTGACTTGGCTATTTCGTATACCGACCTGAGTGCTTTTAAACCACAGTGTGGGCTCATCAGTGCATTACATAGTGCCATCACCCCTGAGTCCTGTAGGTCATTATAGCTCAGGTCCAACTTCTTTCCAGTTGGGAAGTTCTGGAGCTCACTGCTGAGGCCAGCATTTCACAGCTTTTTTGACAAAATATTTGAAAATATATTAAAAACAGTGACTGTTAACATAATTCTCATTTTTACTTATATACAGTGCTTAAAAAATGTATTAGACCACCAAACAGTAACTTTTGTGCCACAGCTGGCCTAAATTCATAGCATTGGTTATTACTTTTAATTACCAATTAAAATTAATCCGCTGATCCCGCCCTGTCACTTAATGTGGTCTACCACTTCGTGGCTGAGTTGCTGTTGCACTCAATCCCTCCCACTTTGTTATAATACCACTAACAGTTGACTGTGGAATATTAGTAGTGAGGAAATTTCATGACTGGGCTTGTTGCACAGGTGGCATCCTATTACAGTACCGCGCTGGAATTCACTGAGCTCCTGAGAGCCGACCCATTCTTTCACAAATGTTTGTAGAAGCAGTCTGCATGCCTAGGTGATTGGTTTTCTACACCTGTGGCCGTGGAAGTGACTGGAATTCAATTATTTGGATGGGTGAGCAAATACTAAGCCAACTAAGTACAATATCTTTGTTGGCAATACCATGGTACTCTGTCAAAAGTTGTTCTCAGAGCTAAAAGAATTCAAACTGTGCTTTCTTCATGCTGCACTCCTAAAAACAAAGGAGGTCATTAACAACCTCGAGGAGGGACGTTTTCCGTGCTTTGTAAAATTTTGAATATATCTGGTATTAATTTTTTAAAGGAAGAATTTTACCTTAATACATTCAGCCTACAGTGCACGTTCGTCAGCCCAGCTGAAAGGATCTTCATTTCTGAGTCTTTAAAATTGATGTAGCTTAATTCCAGTTCTCTCAGGTAGCAAGTGTTGGATGTGAATGCTGCAACTAACACTTGGCAGATTTCTGTAGGCTTAGGATTTCGGTTCAGACTTTTGCTAGAGAGGACAAAATAGGATTATATTAGACAGAGAGCGAGAATGCATGAAAAAAATGTGTACTCAAATTGCTTGCAAATTGCTTCGATTAACAAAATGGAGTTGCAATGACAATACAGTGTTTCTGAATTGCTAAAACATTCAATTTAATTTTTGGATTTGTGTTTAAGGTTTTGGGAAAGTGGGTGGTGGACTCACGAAATGTATTATAAATACTGTAATACAATTTTCAAGAAGAAGTAATCAGAGACAACTAGAAAGCTGATTTATCAATACATCTATTGTTTTTTTTAATCGGGCTTAATCTTTGTAGATCAAGTGAATCATTTCTGCCATATGAGAAGACCAAGACCAAGACTAATGTCTAAAACTGACCTGAGCTTCTCCAGTTTAGGGCAGCCTAGTCCAACAGAGAGCACAAACCATATTGAGTCCTGCAGTATGTTGCCACTCAACTCCAGTTCTCTTAGATTTGAGATTATTGACTTGATGGCTAATGCTAAATTTTCACTCTCTGTTTCTGAGAGTTCTTCAGCAGAAAGACTGCATAGGCAAAGGACAGTAGGTGGAAAGTCTCACATAACAACACATACATTCACTGACCACTTTGTCAGTTATACCTTTTTAAATATCTAATCAACCAATCACAGGGCAACAACACAATGCATTTAGACATGCAGAAATGGTCAAGATGACCTGCTGAAGTTCATACCAAACAAAATGGGGGAGAAAGGTGATTTAAGTAGCTTTGAACATGATATTGTTGTTGGTGCTAGATGGGCTGATCTGAATGTTTCAGAAACTGCTGATCTAGTGGGATTTTTCCACACAACTATCTCTAGGGTTTACAGAGAGCGGTCTGAAACAGAGAAAATATCCAGTGAGGAGCATTTCTCTGGATGAAAATGCTTTGTTGATGCCAGAGATCAGAGAATTGCTGCACTGCTTTGAGCTAATAGGAAGATAACAGTAACTCATAACTACTCATTACAACCAAACTATGCAGCAGAGCATCTCTAAACACATAACACAACACACCTTGAGGCAGATGGGCTATGTTTCTGAGAGCCCTTTTGCAGTGTGCACAACTTATGATGGGTGTTTCCAGCAGAAGAACACATAAATGTGGTGGAACTGGAGATTCACATCATGGATGTGCAGCCGACAAATCTGCAGCAACCGTGTGATGCTGTCATGTCACTATGGAACAAAATTTCTGAGAAATGCTTTCAGCAACTTGGTGAATCTATGCCGCAAAGAATTAAAGCAGTTCTGCTGTCAAAAGGAGGTTCAACCTGGTACTATCAAGGTGCACCTAACAAAGTGCCCAGTGAGCACACATACTGCTCACAAAAAAAAAAAAAAACACAATTATAACAAGAACTGACAAATTATAAATGCCCTCATGACTTTGGTTGTAGCTGTCAGTACAGTCAGCTTCATCAGCTCTTCTCTTGCAATTATATTGCCTCAGCTCCCAGATCTCTGGGTTTAGCCATTACTGCCCAGTCAAGGATGAACTTCTTCACGGAGACAGTTTTTCCAATGCCAGCAATCCCCTTTGTCATCAGTCCTAATTGTTTTCACTTCTCTGTCATCTCGCTCGTCTTTAAAGATGTCATTACAGTTGATCTTAGTCCCCTCTGCAGTTTGATTCCTCGCTTTGTCTTCAATCTCCCAGATCTCATGTTGTTCATTGACATGTTCACTCTCTCCTTGTATGATGTGAAGTTCTGTGTAAATTTCGTCCAATGATTTTTCATCCATACAAGATTTTTCAGTGCCTTCCAACTCCCACTGACACTTTTTCCTCAGATATTCTTTGTTCTTTCTGATGTCCTCTTTGATGACATCTTCTCCTGTAGGTAAAAAGGAAAACCAAAAACTTCAAAACTAAACATTTTAATTGTCATCATCTCTGGTCTGGTTCCAGGGTTTTCAGTAGTTTTAGAGTTTGTTGAATCCATGTTTATTTCTGTTTGGTTTCACTATTGTTCTAATCGTCTCATTTTTCATGCATTAAACAAGGGAAAAAGATAAGAAAGTGGTTGAAAAAGGAGTTAAAAAATCTACTATCATTCTTCAGTCAAAGACCTCACATACTTGGACATGTCTCTGGCTGAATTTCTTGGAGGCTTCTGTAGAAGGCAGATTTGACTTCTTGAGTAGTCAGTGCATTGTAGAGTTCCCTCATCTTATCCTGGCTTGTTCTGGCAGCATGGATTTTGTTGTAGATCTCTTAATGGATCATTTTCTGCTGTCTCATTTCATCTGCTATTGGCATCACTAAAGTGATGCTTTGAATGAGCTCAGACCTGTTGCTGTCCACCCAGTCAGCTTCTTTGAAAACAGAAACTTATTGGCCATTTTATGATCAGAGTTAATTATAACATTATTAACTGTAACTCACCTTTTTTCTTGCTGAAGCAAGGACTAATGAAAGACAAAAACAGTTTTAGAGTTAATGTAAATGGTTAACATGGGTTGTAAAACTATCTTATTTTTGAAAAAAGAAAATAAGTGTCTTACCTTTTTTTTCCCCCAGATGTTTCTTCTCCATGTCTGCATAAAGCTTCTTCACCTGTTTCCTTCACTACATTCCCCACCCCCTGCAGAGATCGCTGTATTAAGGAGGATGAATTTCCTTGGCTTTCTTCTGTGGTCGAAACATCCTCTTTCTTTTGGTCGTATTTGTTGTTTTTCTTTTTACCCGTCCTGTGTGCAGAGCAATGGATCCCCATGATGTTATTTCTTCTGTGTCAACTCAGTGGCTCTGCCATTTGGAAAGCATTTAAGTGTGAGCATTTTTTACCCCTGGATAGATGTAGGCAACCATGCTCGATTGCATTACTGCTGTCCTCAGAACAGTCAGTTTTTCTCTCATTGCTGCTGTGGCTTTACCACTAATTGTCTTTATCTTTCAAAGTAAAAAACCTAAACAAAAGGAAAACTATCTAAGACCAAATGTGTTACAAGGCATAATTCGTTTTAATGTATTCATAATCTTTGTTATCTAAGATATGCTATATGCTTAAATATATTTTTCTTACCTTTATGTCCAGTGTCGTATATTTGCTACAGTAAATACAACCATGTTCCATTCTGACGCCTGTGGCTGTATCTAAGTGAAAGCAAGACAGAAAGCAAGCAGTTGACTGGGTGGATCTCGCTCTCTCTCTCTCTCTCTCTCTCTCTCTCTCTCTCAAAATGATAATCTACTCATTCACAAAGCTTTTGCAACCTATTCATCTGGAGTGACAAATACTCATTTGGTACACGTATAGCTTCTCATTTTGGTATTTAATGAAAATCTTAGTCAAGGCAGTAATAAAATCAAATGTTGGCTAAGCCAGACTGTCCTTCCCCATAAACCCTAACTATTTGTTAAAGAGAAACAACCTCTCGTGGCCAAGTAAGTAATAGCATGTAAAATGTGTGGTGGCGTGACTTTACTTTTAGATGGGGTGTAACTCTCCAACCTGGAAACCTACAGAGAACTAAGCAAGGTTTTCATGAGTTTAAACAATACTTCAAATGAGTGCTTCACACATCTCTAAACACCCCAGCACCACAAATAATCTACACATTCAGCACAATTTCAAGGACAGACAACTCAAGACACCTAATTCCTCATGCTAGAGTGAAGGTATAGAAATTTGCACACAACTTAGATTGACGTGTAGATCTTTGTCTTCAAGATTCTATTTATGTAAGTGTGTAAGATTCCACACACTTCATTCAATTTATTGGAGCAAAGGGACTGAAGAAGCGGACCACCATTCTGTCAACTTTCTGCTATGCTTTCTTTAAACTTTAAAGAAGGCTTTTACTCTCTAATAACTCTCTCCACGCAACCTCTGCTTTTTCTACCCACATTTTCTTTTCTTTTCCTCACCCTCTTTTCATAAGATCTCCTTCCTTCTTTAACGTCAGCTCTAATGAGGCCACAGTGTATGGATGTGTCAGGATGCAAGTGGGCCTGCGTTTTTAACTGGTCTTAGGAGACATAAAGAAGAACAAATGATGTACAATTTGTCACTGGAATTAAGGAAGTCCTTGAAGTATTCCTTCCACTGCCCAGCTAAATCCTCAGTTGAAGTCAACAGCTCCCCACCCATGGGGGTAAAGAAGTGCTTTATCCTCCTGTCAGGCAAGTCCTCATGAGTTGCCTGACAGGAGGATATATACTGCTCAAAAAAATAAAGGGAACACTTAAACAACACAATATAACTCCAAGTAAATCAAACTTCTGTGAAATCAAACTGTCCACTTAGGAAGCAACACTGATTGACAATCAATTTCACATGCTGTTGTGCAAATGGAATAGACAACAGGTGGAAATTATTGGCAATTAGCAAGACACACTCAATAAAGGAGTGGTTCTGCAGGTGGGGACCACAGACCACTTCTCAGTACCTATGCTTTCTGGCTGATGTTTTGGTCACTTTTGAATGTTGGTGGTGCTTTCACACTCGTGGTAGCATGAGACGGACTCTACAACCCACACAAGTGGCTCAGGTAGTGCAGCTCATCCAGGATGGCACATCAATGCGAGCTGTGGCAAGAAGGTTTGCTGTGTCTGTCAGCGTAGTGTCCAGAGGCTGGAGGCGCTACCAGGAGACAGGCCAGTACACCAGGAGACGTGGAGGAGGCCGTAGGAGGGCAACAGCCCAGCAGCAGGACCGCTACCTCCGCCTTTGTGCAAGGAGGAACAGGAGGAGCACTGTCAGAGCTCTGCAAAATGACCTCCAACCGACTCCATGAGGATGGTATGAGGGCCCAACATTCACAGATAGGGGTTTTGCTCACAGCCCAACACCGTGCAGGACACCTGGCATTTGCCACTGGTGCCCTGTGCTCTTCACAGATAAAAGCAGGTTCACACTGAGCACATGTGACAAACGTGGCAGAGTCTGGAGACGCCGTGGAGAGCGATCTGCTGCCTGCAACATCCTTCAGCATGACCGGTTTGGCAATAATAGTGTAGGGTGGCATTTCTTTGGAGGGCCGCACGGCCCACCGTGTAGGACAGTGCCTACCAGAGGTAGCATGACTGCCATTAGGTACAGAGATGAGATCCTCAGACCCCTTGTGAGACCATATGATGGTGTGGTTGGCCCTGGGTTCCTCCTAATGCAGGACAATGCTAGACCTCATGTGGCTGGAGTGTGTCAGCAGTTCCTGCAAGATGAAGGCATTGAAGCTATGGACTAGCCCGCCGGTTCCCCAGACCTGAATCCAATTGAGCACATCTGGGACATCATGTCTCGCTCCATCCACCAACGTCACGTTGCACCACAGACTGTCCAGGAGTTGGCGGATGCTTTAGTCCAGGTCTGGGAGGAGATCCCTCAGGAGACCATCCGCCACCTCATCAGGAGCATGCCCAGGCGTTGTAGGGAGGTCATACAGGCACGTGGAGGCCACACACAATACTGAGCCTCATTTTGACTTGTTTTAAGGACATTACATCAAAGTTGGATCAGCCTGTAGTGTGTTTTTCCACTTTAATTTTGTGTGTGACTCCAAATCCAGGCCTCCATTGGTTAATAAATTTGATTTCCATGATGATTTTTGTGTGATTTTGTTGTCAGCACATTCAACTTTGTACAGAACAAAGTATTCAATGAGAATATTTCATTCATTCAGATCTAGGATGTGTTATTTGAATGTTCCCTTTATTTTTTTGAGCAGTGTATATATATATATATATATATATATATATATATATATATATTTCAGTTAATCTTGTGGTCAACTCTGTGTCAATGCTTATAATTTTTAAAATGTTGTTATCTGTACCGTCCATCCATTTTCTTCTGCTTGTCCTTTTCAGGGTCTCAGGGAGGCTGGAGCTTATCCCAGCTGTCATAGAGGCAGGGTACACCCTGGACAGGTCACCAGTTTGTCACAGGGCTAACTCAGAGACAGACAACCACTCACTTATTGGCAATTTAGAATCAACAGATAACCTAGCCCCACTAGTTGCATGTCTTAGGACTGCTGGAGGAAACCCATGCAAACATAGCGCTCTGTGGAAAAGCGTTTCCAGCATAGCGTTTTCATGTAAACAGGGCTTTTATCATGTTATAATGTTTGTTCGATTTGTCCACAGTTGTTTTCTCTTATGTGTCTTCTGTTGATTTAAATTGATTTTGCTACATGGATGCCCTCTCAACTATCTGTTCACCTGAAGGTTTAGTGGATTTTGTTTAATTTAAAACCCAGTCTGCGTCTTTGAAAACAAAGCAAACCAACTGTCAGAAACAGCACCTTCATATTGTTTGGGACTTTGGAAAGATTTTTTTATGGGCATCTTATGATTGGAGTTAATCACAAAATGATAAAAAAATAAAAAAAAATATTGGTAACACTTTATAATGTGGTCTGCAAATAAGGCTGTAAGTACACATATTTTAAAGGAATGTACCCTGTAAGTAAATTTAATTTCTGCATAATTTCCAGGACTAAGGCCATATGTTCCAGGACCAATTCCATATTCTGGGACTGAAGGCCAGAAATGTCATGTAATTACATGTAAGTACAGGTATTTTACAGGGATGAGCCCCTTAAGTAGGGCAGCACAGTGGCGCAGCACTGCTGCCTCACAGTTAGAATAACATCTAGAAGGTCTGGGTTTGATTCCACCTTGGCCCAGGCCTCTCCCTCTCTCTGTGTGGAGTTTGCATGTTCTCCCCATGCTTGCGTGGGTTTCCTCCAGGTACTTTGGTTTCCTCCCACAGTCCAAAGACATGCAGTTACTGGGGTTAGTTTAACTGGCTACTCTAAATTGCCCATAGGTGTGAATGTGAGTGTGGATGTTGTCTGTCTCTCTGTGTTAGCCCTGCGACAGGCTGGTGTATGCTCCAGCCCCCCCCCCCCCGGCAACCCTGAACAGGATAAACAGAAGCGGATGGATGGGTGGATGGGGTGGATGGAGCCCTTTAAGTAAATTTATGTTCTTAGTAATTTCAGGGTATTTTAGCAGAAAAACCAACAATGTTTCCACAATCCTATTTCATAGGTACACTGTACTTTTCAGGGTGCAGGTAATATTATGTAGTGGCTCAACCTAACTTACATAATATAAAGTGTTACCAAATCATTAGACTCATCTCTCTCTTCTGTTATTCCTTAAGTAGACAGGCAAGGGCTAGCAAAAGACAAAAAGAAACTGTAAGAACTTTATCTTTTATCTTAGAAATATTGGTTGCATATTTACACTGTCAGGTATGCTTACAAGCATGTGGAGGCCATACAAACTACTGAGTATCATTTTGAGTTGCTTCAGTGAAATTTTGGCAAAATGGACTAGCCTGCTTACTTCACTGTGTTCTCCTGGCCCTTTCTTAATAGGTGGAGTGAATTTTTCCCCACTTTTCTCAGTGGTGGAAGCATTCTCTTGGTCACAACTGCTTTCTCCCTTTTAACCAAACCAATGTGCTGAGCACTGGCTCCCCATTTCTTCAATGTGAGCTCAGTGACTCTGTCATTTAGAAAGTATTTAAATGTGAATAATATTATGCAAATGTTCCACTGTATTGCATAGAATTTTAGTCGGGGTAGCACGAAAAGCAAATGTTAACCAGACTGGCCTTCCTCATCAAAGATAGGGGAACTGGGTAGTTGTTGCTATAAAGAGTATCAAGCTCCACAGAAACAAGTCAGAAATCTATGGTGTAAATCCTGTGTCATCCAAGCTTGTTCAAGTAAAATTTTGCAAACTATATCAGATAATTTTTAGTAATACAGAGAAAGTGAAAAAACAAATAAAAATCCATCTTTAATATTGTCTCATTTGATTTATTTATTTTGTTCTTTCTGTAAAATTGAAATGAACATATAAGTACATTTAGATTGATGCCACTTTCGACCATAAATGATAAATGTTTAGTAACTGATTTGAATGTATACATCATTTGCAAGCAAAGTAAATGCAGTCCAGCTTGGGGCAACAGGAAGCTTTTGTAAGCCCCATGCCCAGTACACATGAACTTAAATGATTGAGTATGAGTGTTATATGTCAGTCCAAATGTGTGCAGTAGAGGGTTAGGGAAACTGAGTCATAAAGTGTGGTAAGAATTACAATATATAAAAGTATGAAATTTTTATTGTCTCCACTGTCAGTAACAAACTATGGAGATGCATCTAAAGAGTGTGAGGTGTACAAATAAAAACAATGGAAAATATACATGAGTACAAATCTGTAAATATAAAATTTCAAAGAGATAAGTTTACTAATATACCATATTTCAAAACATGTTACAAAGCACTTTACATCAGAAAAACTGAATAAAACTGTTCATTTCTAAAAAGCCTTGAAAATAATATTATGGAAATCTAAAATTACAATAAAACAGTGTAAATCAATCAAATAAAGAAAAAAAACTGTACAACTGTAACAATACATCTAGATGTATAATAAAAAGCATGTTTAAAATTATAACACACAGGATAAACATTTTCCACTGTGGTCTATCAGTGATTAGAGCTGAGTCCCGCACATTTGGTCTGGCAAATTTCTGTAGATTGTTATAAGAAGTGGACCCATATTTTTATTCTTCTTGAAGAAATCCAATAAATTAAACCAATCTTTATCATATGTAATTGTATGTGACATAAGACAAAGAGATATAAGATATCATAAACTGTCCCATCTTACTTTATTCTACTTTATCATTCATTTTATTCCGTATGCTTGCACTCTTTGGTACTGCAAATAATTTTCTTGTACTTCCATCCATGTTTTTCTACTTATTTTTGGTAACAGAGGTAAACTGATCCACCTTGCTCCAGACTGAAACCAGGATGGAGTGGTTCAGTGAAAGCTGTGTGCACAGAGTACAGGTGAGTAACCGTGTCAGGAGAAACGTCAAAAAAGGACAAAATGCCTGCTGGACAGTCCAGATACACTCCTATGATACAACTAAATGGCTTTTTACAGTCTACAAAGTTTACACAGGAATTATTATGATAAAAACAACCATCATTCGTCCAGCGCCAAGACTTTTCATTTTTTCCCAAAGAAAACTCAGTGGAACAGTCTCCCACCCTGTCCATACTTTTATATGCCACACCAACATCAGCCTTCAAACATTCAGCTTCCCAGTAATGGCGACCTGTCAGACCTTCTTCACACAGAACCTGAATGGTATCAAATCTGTCTGGATGATCAGGATATGGTTGCTCCTCTGAAACATATTCTGCCATTTTATTGTCCTTGGTTAAAATAACATTCACACCAGCTGTGTTGGGGTCAAGTGTGAGGTCACAGGCATCTGCAATCAGGGCAGCAGAGAAAAGGTTAATTGTAACTGTTATTATGTTAGTGTCTCTATGCCAGCTGAGTCACTCAGAACTAAAAGAACTGGAATTCATTTTGTACAAAGAACATTGTGCATGGCCATATCTAATTTGTGTATGACTTTAAAACAGCCCATCTTTTTACTTTGATAGTGGTCTGAGCTGACAGTCCCAATAACTCTTACTGAAATGATCTCCTTCACGCTCCTCAGACTGTGGTAGAAGACACAGCAAACCTGGCAATGGCACGTATTGATGTGCCATCCTGAAGGAGTTGGACTACCTTTGAAACCTCTGTAGGGTCCAGGTATCGCCTCATGTTACCAGTAGTGACACTGACCCTAGCCAAATGCAAGACTAGTGGAAAAATCAGATGCAGAGGGAAAAATGTCTGTGGCCTCTGCCTCTAAAACCATTAGTGTTTTGAGGGTTGTCTCATAGTTGCCACTCTAGTGCACCTGTTGTTAATGCCATTAACACCAAAGCAGCTGAAACTGATTAACAACCCCCTCTGCTACTTAACTGACCAGATTAATGTCCCAGAATTTCAACTGACTTGGTGCTGTACTCTGATTAAAAAGTATTCCTGTAAATGTTTTGAGCAGTGTATATATGTACCTTATCGCCTCCAATGGTAAATAGACTGGTTTTTATAGAGGCACTGGTTTTTAGCATTTTTCTACTCTACCTGAGCACTCATAGCACTTTATACAGCATGCCTCATTCACTCATTCATACAAGCATTTTCTTCTAAACCTAAGTGCTTTCTAGCTAGCAGTCACACTCCAAGGAATACATCAGAGAGCAACTTAGGGTTCAGTTTTCTGTCCAAAAACACTTTGTCATTCAGACTGGAGCAGCCAGGAATAAAACCAACCTTCCATTTAATAGATGACCTGCGCTACCTCCTGTGCTATAACCACCCCCAGTCTAAGCTAAACCTTGTACAAATATGGTCGTAAATACTGCGATTATTAACATCCTTATTTTTAAAATATTTTTTAATTTTCATATCTATTGTGTTCATTTCAGTGCTTTTATTGTTTGAGTCACCTCTAAGTATAGAATAAAAAATTTGAAAAAAAAAAGCACCACTAGCCTGGCAACAGCTGTCCTTCTGCCATAAAATCATACTGAAAGCCAGCACCATTGCTTGATTTTGTCTATTCATCATTTTCTGTATGAGGACACCAGAATTATCACTCACTAATAAACAGTAGTGATTTTTTTCTTTTTCATGAAGATGTTATGCTAAAATCTTGATTTGAAAGGTTTTTGAGTTCAAAACACAAATATTTGACAACCTGCATGCAAAACACATCAGAGATGTAATATTTCTTGAACAATTTTTTTTTCTTACACTGTCTCAGTAGCTTCAGATCAACCCAGCATTCTTCATTGTGGTCCACACTGATGGGAAAAATAAAGAAAAGCATTGTTGTCTATGAGTGGACCTTGCAAGATTAAAAAGAGTGAGTTGCTTTCTTTGTTAGACAGAATTTTTTTCCATACTTGACATTTTCCAGACTGCAGCTTGTATCCCTCTGTTTTTCAGCCAGCAGCTTAATAGCATCATCACTGAGGTTATTAAAGCTGAGGTCAAGTTCTTTGAGACTGCAGTGTGCAGAGTTTAAAGTCAAGGCCAAAGAGGAGCCTCCATCCCCTGTCACTTTACAAAATGACAGCCTACAGAAATCAGTCAACATTTTACAAATGTCATAGCGGCTCTTATTAGCACAGATTTTCATTTATATCCATGATTATTATCATATACGTCACAAAATGATGGTTCCTATTCTGCAATGATATGATTAGGTTGAGAAATTAAAACAAAAACATCCATCTAATGTAACTTTGGTGCTTATATATCTTTATATGTAAAAATGATTGCAATGCATTAGAACAGCATGATAGCACCCTTTTAGTGCCTCTCTGAGTTAAAAAAAATAATAATAATAACTGGCCTCTTTTCATGTACTGCAAAAGGTTCCATATAGATATATTGTGATAACATAATGTAAACTGACACTGACCTGAGTGTTTTTAATCCACAGTGTGGGCTTGTCAGTGCATTACACAGGGCCATCACCCCTGAGTCCTGCAGGTCGTTGTAGCTCAGGTCCAGCTCTTTCAGGTGGGAACCCTTGAAGCTGAGCACTGAGGCCAGTGTCTCACAGCCTTTCTCAGTGAGTCTGTTGTGACTGAGACTGAATGAAAAATGTTGGAATAGAATTTGACTCCTTAATATTATAGAAAACAGTATATTTAAAAAAAATTTAAACAAATTAATAATTTTGCAATAATTCCAATTTTACCAGTACCGTGGCATGTACAGAGCACAAGAGACAAAAATGCGAAATTGAAAAGTATGATTTTTCATTTGGAGAAAATAATAAAAGTTTCCCAGCTACACTGTGGTGATGAAATGCAAGCTATAGACAATGAGTAATTACCTGTGGTGACCAAATAGGTTTTTTCTAAACAGTAAAAATAGAACTAGCCAAGTACAATGTCTTTGTTGGCAAGCCATGTTTCAAAATGGCTGCTTACGTTTAAAATAATTCAAATTGTGTTCTCTCCCTGCAAACTGCAGAAATTAGGTTATTAAAAACCTTGAGGAGGGATGTTTCTGTGCTCTGTAAAATTATATAACTGACAGAAAATTTTCAAGAATTCAGTTTGTACTGTTTTTAAAATGTAATGTTTACCTTAGTGCCATAAGTCTACAGTTTGGGTTCATCAGCCCAGCTGAGAGGATCTTCATTTTCGAGTCTTCAAAATAGGTGTAGCTTAGTTCCAGTTCTCTTAGGTTACAGGTGTTGGATGTGAATGCTGCTACTAACTCGTGGCAGATTTCTGATGTCCCATAATTTCGGTTCAGTCTTTTGGTAAAAAGGATAAAACAGCATTAGATTAGAGAGATACAATAGATCGGGAAAAAAAAGTGTGAGCTGCAAAGGTACTGCGGGGGGGCAGTAATAACAGAAATTCAGTTTGAAATTACTCACAACTCTGCATAGTTACATATTTATATAAATGTATTTATTTATATAAAAAGTGATTGAAACCTGGTAATAGGAGGTGGTTAGTCTGACCTAAATTTACTAGTCTTGTATTGAAGTTTGTATCCCAATGGCAAGTAGGTCACAAATTGGCATTAGCACTTTACATATGACTGGATAGTTTTAACAATGTATAACCAACAGCCTGTGTTGTTCATGTTTTTTTTTTTATCAAATTTTCAAGGAAATACTTTCTCTTGTATTTTGCTGAAAGTGAAGACAGGCTTCTAGCCAGGAAATTTTCACAGGCTGGCACTAGATTTTCTGGTTTTTAAGTGGGCCGCAACATTCTCGACTTTGGAAACCACTGCAACGCATCATCTACTTTTACTAAACTGCCTGTTACTCTCACACAATGAGACAATGGTCTGAAGGCTAGTCGTGGCAAGTGTTGGAGGAAATGGGGCATCTCTCAGAAGACAGTTTTACACTACAGAGAGAAAACTGACTCAGGTGTTAATATAGTAACATTGCTTACAATTATGGTGCAGTTTATGAAAAGCAGATGGAGATTATTTTTCCCTCATTAATTCACAAAGCAGCCAATCTACATCCCAAAAAGCCTGTTAGTTTTTTTATTATTTATTCAGCCTGTCATTGAAAGGTAATGCAGTCATCTGTGGTGTGTCACTGCTGTTTTACCCACATCTCTGCAAAAGTTGTGTTATTTTACAGCATCATAGACTGCATGTTCTAACAAGTTAATGATAGTCAGGGTTGACTTCTTCACATTGAAGTATGGATGCTCTTTTGCAAAGCCTAGTGACTTCTGCAAAGTAAATGCACTCCATATTAAACTTCTGTAGTAGAATGTCACAGATAGCCGCTCCTGTGCATGACTACAGTTCAGCAGGTTGAAAGAAGTTGTGGTTTTTGCCCTGTTATAGAAACTCAAACAGTGCAAATGAATGCAGAGAAATCCTCATGCCCTCGAGCCTACACTGCTCTGGGCCTCAGCTGTCCAGCAGTGGGCAACCTTTTTCAGCATGTACAGATGCTCACCAGGCTTGCCGCAATAAAGCCTAAATGGCACATGTGTACAGCACTGCAGTAGGTTATTACCACTAGTTTTGCAGGTGCAAAATCATGTGCCTAGTTTGTATTAACCAGACATGGTAAGGGTGCAACACTCTACAAGTGCCTTGGTTACATTTTAGAATGCTAGAAATGTGCTCTGTGGATAGCTGCCTGTCTCCCTACATACTCATGCAATGTTATTGCATAGAAAGGGATCTCCTGGTGCAGGACTCAGACAGGACTGAAAGGACTCATGCAGCCCTTTCAGCAGTCTGTGTTTCTGAGAGTTCACGACCAGAAAGACTGCAAGAATTGAAAACAACAGGTGAAAAGTGTCAGATGAGCACAGGGGGTTGAGATTGAGTAATAACATCAAAAACTGACCTGAGCTTCTCCAGTTTAGGGCAGCGTAGTCCAATGGAGAGTACAGAGCATAATGAGCCCTGTAGTATGTTGCCACTCAACTCCAGTTCTCTTAGATCTGAGATGACTGATTTGACAGCTGAAGCCATATTTTCAGTCTGTGTTCCTGAGAGTCCATCACCAGAAAGACTGCAAGAATAGAGAACAGGTGAAAAGTGTTTTCACTGGACTCTAAGCAGTGTTATACTGTTAAAAAACAAAAAACAAAGCACACCTCATGATTCAGTAGCTTATAGAACCACCTTTAGCAGCAATAACTTGAATTAATTGTTGCCTATATAACTTTATCAGTTTCTCAGATCACTGTGGAGGGATTTTGGTGTTGCTTCCATTGGTTAATAGTTGCTGGTGATTACACACAGCTCTTTTAAGGTCCTGCCACAGCATTTCAATCAGGTTGAGGTCGGGACTTTGGACAATTGTTGAATCTTGATTTTTTTTTTCAGCTGTTCTGTTTTAGATTTGATTGGCTCATCAACCAATTGCAGCCAAGCTTTAGCTTTTGGACAGATGACATTATATTTAACTTTAGAGGAGTTCATGTTCAACACAATGACTGGAAGGTGCCCAGGCCTTGTGGCTCCAAAACAAGCACAAAACATCACCTCTCCACCCCTGTACTTAACAGTTGGTATGAGGTGTTTATTTTTGATGCCAAAAAATGGCACTACAGTGAGTACAGAAAGTATTCAGACCCCTTTAAATGTTTCACTCTTTGCAGCTATTTGCTAAAATCAAAAAAAGCTCATTTTATTTCTCATTAATGTACACTCAGC
Organism: Pterophyllum scalare; assembly: GCA_024447675.2. Lineage (NCBI taxonomy): Eukaryota > Metazoa > Chordata > Actinopteri > Cichliformes > Cichlidae > Pterophyllum > Pterophyllum scalare. Next base: position 4,830 of record JAMQGT020010950.1, on the reverse strand, counting down.
ACCCCATCTTGACAGAAAAAAACAGAAATACTCTGAACACTTATGACCATGTGATATTTCAGTTTCTCTTTTTTAATAAATTTGCAAAAATTTCTACATTTCTGTTTTTTTCTGTCAGAGACGGGGTGCTGAGTGTACATTAATGAGAAATAAAATGAGCTTTTTTGATTTTAGCAAATAGCTGCAAAGAGTGAAACATTTAAAGGGGTCTGAATACTTTCCGTACCCACTGTATGTGTTACAGTTAAATATCTCCACTTTGGTCTCATGTGTCCAAAGGATGTACTTCCAGAAGTCTTGTGGTTTGTTCACTTTGAAAACCTAAGAGCTAATGCCATGTTCTTTTTTGGAGAGAAGAGGATTTATCATGGTAAACCTTCTAATCAAGCCATACTTGTTCAGTCTTTTTGTACTGTTGTGAACGTTGGTATTTAACATGCTAACTGAGGCCTGTAGAGTCTGAGATGTAGCTCTTGTTTTTTTTTTTTCGTTATTTGTTTTTTGGTTTGTTTGTTTTTTGCAGTTTCGCTGAGCACTGCATGGTCTGACCTAGGGTTGAATTTGCTGGGGCATCCATTCCTGGAAAGATTGTGGTATTGTGTTACCACACAACTAAATACTCCAGACCTGCAAACTGCCAAAACATCAGCTTTTCCAGACCTGATGATCGGTTAATCAAGTGTATTTGATCTGCAGAACCTGGTTACTTACTCTCTAAATTCTGATGGAAGCAGTAAGAGTGTGCTTAGTTTTTCACAGCACTATATAGAGTTCAGTGAAAACTTGGTTCTTCACATGACTGTATATACACACTGCTTGCAAAACAAAAATCATAAGGAGAAATTATAACAAAACAATTGCATAATCCATACATAATACTTTTACTAACCTAAGAGCTTCCAGTTTGCACTCAGAATTCTTCAGTCCATCAATGAAGATCTCTGCACCTATATGTTTCCCGCTGTAGAATGTACAATTCACTAGGTGCAGTTCAGTCAACACAGAGTGTGTCATGCAAAGAGCTGAAGAGATAGTTTTATATTTCCAAAGATCAAGATCCAAACCGGAAATTCTGCGAAAATTAAAAAATTGATCAAGGTCAGATTTTATACATTTTAAAATCATAAAAATCATCTGTGAGACTGATATCAGGTAAGTGTGAACTCATTACCCCCCTTTCCCATCTGCAGTCTGACACTATACACTGAAAAAAAGGAAACTGGCATCTGTTGGATCTATCTAACCATCTTTGATTACTCTAACAGCATTGTTTCATGTACTGAAAGAAAATGTAATGTTATTGTGTAGATGCCACATTATATGAAGAGTTTGTGTATGAACATGTTCATTTCATTTTTGGAATAAAATGAATCAGTCATTAACTTAAGTTTTCTCGTGATATCATGTCTTTTAAAAAACGAGAATAACGCATGGGGTCACAAAGTTGAAAAAAAAATCCTGGCCAACGTAACGAGACTTCTTGTCTTGTATTTCATGTCTGGGTCCCTTGTCTCGTGTTTTGTTTCTCTTCCCAGTTTCCTGAGTGTTGTATTTAGGTTTCTGTTATAGTCGTGTTTAGATTCCCTCTGTTTCAGGTTTCCGTGTGTTAAGTCTGAGTGGGTGTTATGGTTGGTCACTTCATGTTTTATTTTGACAGTCTCGTGTTTCTCGAGCTTTGTGTGTAGTTTTGCTTCCCCCGTGTAATTATGTATAGCTGTGTCCCTCACCTGTTGTCACTCTCCTCATTAGCCCTGGTGTATTTATTGTCTGCTTTTTGTCTTTGTCCTTTGCTGGGTCCTCGTCATTGCTGGAGTCTACATTGATGTTCCTGCTGTGTGCCTTAGTGTTTAGAGTTTTTGTGCAGCTGGCTTCCCATCAGCCTTAGTATTTTGAGTTTTTAGTTATTTTTGAGTTTTCATTTAGCTGGCACCTGACCAGCCTTGATATCCTGAGTTTTGAATAATAAAATGAAGTACAAGTCTACATCTTGCCTTTGAGTCCTGCATTGAGGTCCTCCCTGCCTTGCTTGCCGCAGCAGTCGTGACACTATGTTAACTAATATGACAGCCACTATTAGTCATTACAGTTAGTGTTAAGTGTTGACATGCAAAAAAATACACTGATGTTTTATGACTTTTTTTATCATTGGGAAACTTTATACCATTTTTATTGTACATTTTGGTGGAATGTATGCATCAACACACTATTGTAAATAATAGGATGGTTTTCTGAATCTAAATGTGCCGTTTTGATTTCTTCCAAGTTCTACAATAAAAGGCTTGTTAGATAATGTTTGTAATGTCATCATTTTAGATGGGGAGAAAGTGTGTAATACAGATAATGATGCTGAAAAGATAATTTACTGGATTCAAATTTAGAATTAATATACATGATCAAATAGTTTTGAATAAAAGAAATTGAGTTCTGTTAAAGTGACCAAATTGCATTAGAGAGAAATGATTGCAGAGCCTAATTTGCTTTATTCAAACAAATTACAATCATTTTGTAACAACACAAAATACTTTTGTTCAGTTAGCATACCAGATTTGTGTTAAATTAACATAACACAAGGGATTACTGTCAACACAAAAACATTGTGTGCAACGAGTCTCCGCAATTGAATTGAGTGAATCCAACGAGTTTTTTTTTTTAGTGTTACCACACTGGCTATTTCAACAGGGTAAAGAAATTCAGATTTTCCTAATTCAGCACTAGAAACAGTCAAATTTTGTACTTAATTTTTTTTTTATATGGCAGCCAGTTGACAACAACATGTCAAAACATGGCAAGCACTAGATGTTTAAAATACTTAATTTGTGGTACACAGCTTGACAATGTTGATAATAACACCCATAAAACCTCACGCCATGAATTGAACAGATTGTTTTGGGTTGGGTTGGTTTTTTTAATTAATAAACAGCTGTTTCATGTCACATGGCTGTGGCTCAGGATCAGGGTAGTGGTCTCCATCTTTAAGAAGGGAGACCAACTATTCAACTATCAGGGGATGACACTCCTCTGTCTCTCCGGTAAGGTCTATACCAGGGTGCTGGAAAGGAGGGTCCATCCATTAGTCAAACTTTGGATTCAAGAGGAACAATACAGTTTTCATCCTGGTTGCAGAACACTGGACCAGCTCTTCATCCTCTCGAGGATATTCCGGTGTGTGGGAGTTTGCCCATCCAGTTTACATGTGTTTTGTGGACTGGGAGAAGGCATACAACCACATTCGTCGGGGTATCCTGTGGGAGGTGCTGTGGGAGTATGGGGTGTCTGGCCCATTGTTGCGGGCCATTCAGTCCCTGTACAACCACAGTGAGAGCTTGGTCTGTATTGCCGTCAATAATTTGAACTCATTTGCTGTGGGTGTTGGACTTCGCCAGGGCTGTCCTTTGTCACTGATTCTGTTCATAATTATTATAGACAGAATTTCTAGGTGTAGCCAAGTGACAGAAGGATTCCGCCTTGGTGGCCTCAGAATCTCATCTCTGCTCTTTGCGGATGATGTGGTCCTGCTGGTTTCATCAGGTGGTGGCCTCCAGCTCGCAGTGGAAAGGTTCGCAGCTGAGTGTGAAGCGGCTGGCATGAGAATTAGCATCACTAAGGCTGAGGCCATGGTCCTCAGCCGGAAAAGGGTGGAGTGCCCACTCTGACTCAGGGGCAAGTTGCTGCCCCAGGTGAATGAGTTCAAGTATCTCATGAGTGACAGGAGAGGAGAATGGGAGCTTGACAGACAGATCAGGACTGCATCTGCAGTGATGCGGATGCTGCACCAGTCTGTCGTGGTGAAGAGGGAGCTGAGCACGGTCAATCTACGTCCCTACCCTCACCCATGGTCATGAGCTTTGGGTAGGGACAAAAAGAATGAGATCACAAATACAAGCGGCAGAAATGAGCTTTCTCCGAAGAGTAGCTGGCCTCTCCCTCAAAGACAGGGTGAGAGCACAGCCATTCGGGAGGGGCTCAAAGTAGAGCTCCACATCAAAAGGAGCCAGTTGAGGTGGTTTAGTCATCTGAATAGGATGCTTTCTGGGCTCCTCTTGGGTGAGGTGTTCTGGGCATGTCCTGCTGGAAGGAGGTCCTGGGGCAGACCCAGGACACAGTGGAGAGATTATATCTCTTGGCTGGCCTGGGAACGCCTTGGGGTCCCACCTGGATGAGCTTGTAGAGGTGGCTGGGGAGAGGGAGGTCTGGACTGACTTAGGCTGCTGCCCCAGTGACCTGGCCCCGGATAAGCGAAAGAAAATGCATGGATTGATGGATGGATGGAAACACAAGAGACTGTATAATAATAATGAAAATAATAATAATAACAATGCCAGGGATTCAGTGGAACACGAGATCAGACACGTTCTGCTTCAACGTCTCTATAAAACCACAGCCTTACACTCGGAGGGGCATACACAGAATCCCAAGCAATTTCAGGGGAAGAGTTTACCCTTATATCTCCTTTCATTTGTTGTATTTTATTTATGTTTAGTGTATCTGAACTGCCACACTGTATTCAAAGAGAAACACCCGAGCTCACACTGTATTATTTTTGTTAGTACCTTACTCACTCTTTTATTTTTGAACTGCAAATTGGAGCTGCTCTTAATCGAATGCTGGTCTTTTTTTATAAATTTAGAAATTATAAATTTTCTCCACTTAATAAACCCACAGCTCAGCCTGTGGCTGAGAGTGTCGCACATGCAGCAAGGGTCTGTAAATTGTTTGCTCTTCAAGTGGAATGTTCACTGCAGGCCAAAACAAGCCTCAGGTGCCCTCAAGTTGACAGTCCACTCTTGGCTCCCAGATAGCACTCAACAGATGGCAACAAATCTGTGATTT
>JAMQGT020010949.1:0-25185 GCA_024447675.2 Pterophyllum scalare | reverse complement strand
ACTGTCCTGTATTCGTTCAGTTACGTATTGCTCTAATGTGAATGAAATGCTCCGCTTACAGGGAGACCCCTGAGCTGCAGAGTTAAAACGAAACATCAAAGAAACAAATTTGTGTCTAGGATTTTTAATAATCGAATTGAGTTAGTTGAAGAATCGTTGAAGCCCTAAAATTTATTTGCATTAAAAATCAGTTTGTGTATCAAAATACATGAAGGTTGTTATTTTCCTTTAATTCTTGGGTTTTTTTGTTGAATTGGAAGCCTGAAATTTTCATTTGATCTTCATTTTCCTTCTTACTTCTCCTCCCATTCATGCTGGTTGTCATTTCGATTTTTGTAGCTCATGAAACGTTTACATTGCGAATGAAACTGTCCCTGCTCTGCGGTAGATTGCACATTGCAGTGAAATGATACAGGCGCAAGCGGCGATAATAGCAGCGACCTATCCGGGCGAAGTCTGTGGGGTGAGCTCCTGGGAGAAGGCAGACAGGAGTGCAATCTTTTTTGGATTTGAATCAGTACATTTTGTATCCAATAAAAGCAAGGATGTTAACAAATAAATTGGACAATATTCTGGGGATTTAGTGATATTTCCACAGCTGTGGTCTTAACTGGTCTTGAAATAAAATCCCGAGTCCTCAATGTTCCAGTGCAAATCAGGGTTACAATAGTTTTGGATTAGCTCGTTTTTACTTTTTTTTCTCTAATTCAGTTAGTTTTAATTAGTTTTCAGAGTGGTTTTGCTCATTTTTATTAGTTTTTATTTTAGATTTAAGAGAGTTGAACTTCTTCTTTAAGACCGTGTCACATTGGAGACAGTCATCTCCAAATGCAATCTCCTGTGGCAACGTTTCAGGGTCATGTGTGAAGGGACACAACACCAGCTGAAGTGACTTGTCAGTGTTTCCAAAATCAGATGTCAAGGGGCCTCTTTCAACAACTGTGGGGAAATAAAGTTAGCTAGCAGGGCACCACGGTGGTGTGGTGGTTAGAACTGCTGCCTCACAGCTAAAAGATCTGGGTTCGAATCCATCTTGGCCCAGGCCTCTTTGTGTGGAGTTTGCATGTTCTGTTTGCGTGAGTTTTCTCCAGGTACTCTCTGTGTTAGTGACAGACTGGCAACCTGTGACAGCTGGGATATGCTCCATCCCCCTGCATATCCCATACAGGATAAACAAAAAGAATGGATGGAAGCTTGGTTTTGAGGGCTCTGACAGTTGTGTACATTTGATGCACAAACTGGTCTTTCCCTTGTAGCTTCACGTTCAGCTCATTCATGTGTGTCAGTATGTCCACAGCAAACGCTAAATCACAAAGCCAATCTGTGTCACTCAGCTCAGGAAAATTGCCAGCTTTCTCAAGTAGCTCCAAAAATGAGATAATCTCCTATTTGAGCTCTCACACTCATTGACATACTTTTCCCAGTGGACATTAGAGTGGCAAAGCAAGTCCTGGTGATCAGCATCAGTTTCTTCAAGAACCTTAATAAACTGACAATGCTGAATCTTCAGCGGGCCGGATTAAAAAGTTCAAAGGGCTGGGTTTGGTCCATGGGCCGTAGTTTGCCCACCCCTGCTCTAGGGAGTCAGACTTAACAACAAGAACAGTTTTTGGGGAGGCTGTCATAGCAGCACAACTAAAGATCTGAGACTCAGTTGGCTGATTTACACAAACAGTTTCTCAGGTGGCCAGCTCAGAAAATCAAAACACAGTCTCTGAATCTGTAGACTCATAACCTGAAAACAGATGTAAATTCTGCTGGTTCTGGACCCCCGCACCCAAATACGGAATTGGCTTGCTCAGAAACAGAAATCACAGTTATTAAATCTGCCGGCACATTATCCCATATTCAGTTGCAGAAAGAACCAGCTCAGAAACATAAGTTTGCTTATTGTTCGGATCAGAAACATGGCATGAAGCTTTATTGTCAGCTGGCTCACTCACTTTTGATAAGGACTGTTTTGGGAGCAAACAGTTCTGTCTCCAGAGATTCATTAAACACTGGCGGGATTTTAGGAAATTGTACTTATGTTCTACTCATGGAGGAGGTGATTTCCAAGAGGCCAGCATCACCAGATGCAGGCTAGTAAGCAAGGCGACTTCGGAAATGATGAGGTGTGCCGTCGCCATGACTGTAGAACCAAAACATAAAGAGAATCAAATATACAAAACCAGAAAAAACCCAAATATCACCAAAACTCAAAAGCGTGGATCCAAGACCACAAACCATAGGACCATGACAACATGTCTGTTCAAAGAGAAATGTGTTCAAGCTATTGATGAGATTTGCCCAAGCATATTCAAAGAGGTTATATTTATAGCTTTATTTTGCATTACTTATGTAACAATCATTATTAAAGTACTCATTAAAAGCAATTATGTAGAGACAAAGTGTCAAAACCTTTGTCACGGTGTGTGAAAGCTGACCGTGTGGCATGTGTGGAAGGTGAGGACCCAAATGCAGGACTCAGAGGCAGGCAGCTGTGAATAAAGAAAAACTGACCCTTTACTGCAGCTGAGAACATGAACTAATAAACAAACCAAGGCAAGTACAGAAACTAAAGCAAACGTAAACTGGGAGGAATAACCAACCAGGGAACACAGAGAGCACAGGAACAGAACACGGCCACAGCAACAAGACTGACAAGAGACAAGGGAAAGGCTGAGACAATAAATACACAGAGGGATAACAAGGTAACATACAACAGGTGAGGAGCACAGCTGAACGTATTCACAGCAGAGGAAGAAAAACTAAATACAGAGGACAAAAGACAAAGACTGACAAAGCAAAACAGTACACAACTAAACACAGACTTGATACAGGGGGAAGCCATAAGAATGAACATAAACACAAAGAGGGAGGAACTAAGTAAGAAACAGCAACTGAAAACATGATTAAATATACTTAAATGAAAACAGCTAATCTTCAAAAGTCCATAAAACTGAGAAACACTGGGTCAGAGACCCAGGACCATGACACCTTTAACTGTAGTCCAGCTTCTCTTTTAGTGCTGCTGTCAGTTTGTCTGATGGTGCAGATGTTCTGCATAACCCACTGTTCCATCAGCTTCCCAGAAAAACTTATTTGTTCTCCAAGATGCCAACCACATTAAAATTCATCTTGGGATAAATAAATGGGATAATATAATATTTGTCCACCTCTGTTATATCATAACGTGACTGTCAAAAATGCAATGCTTGGACTGAAATCAAAAAAATGGTAAACTCAAGTATTAAACAGAGCGGTAAATTGAATGGAGAAGAGTGATGCTCTCCAAAGGGATTAAAGGCATCTTGTCATGCAGATAAACAGCTCTCTCATTGTTCTATTGTTAGGACACTCAGTGCACCTCTTCTTCAGTTATTTTTGTGATTTAGACTCTCAAATGCAAATGTGAGGTAGAAAAAATGAGCCAGAAGGACCAGTATAATGTGTGTGTGTGTGTGTGTGTGTGTGTGTGTGTGTGCATAAGAGCGAGGGATGGCAGACCTTGTCAGGGAGGTGACCACTGACAATGATCTAGTGCTTCCATACTGCTGAGAGTGCAATACAGCAACCATACAGAATAGAATAGCAGCTTTTAAAATAAAAAAAATACACACATCCTCATCTACCCTCTTCCTTTATGCATCAGGTATTACCACTACTTGTTCACTCACTACATACCGGCCAGCCTGCTGACAATGGTGGACCACATGGCTAATTGTGAAGACATCCTGATGAACTTCCTCGTTTCAGCTGTGACCAAGCAACCTCCAATCAAAGTCACACAGAAGAAGCAGTACAAGGAAACCATGATGACCCAGGTTGGATAAAGTTTTACTGTTATAGATATACAGTACTCGGATACAGTGTATCCACATGCAATGTATTCACATTCTACACGTCAAAGTTAAAGTGCTGAATCATTGTTTAGCATTCTTAAGGTTGAAGAAAGTAAGACTGAATTTCTTAGCACCAGTTCTGTAATATGTACTGGCCCTTTGCTGATTGTCACTCTCCAACTTGCATCACAGCTCAAGTTTTTTTTGAGATTTCAGATCAAGAGCATGTTAGGCCCCAGGTACACAAGCCTAGAGACTGGTGAGCAACCCCCTGGTAACCACCAGCCACTAGAGGAAAAGTAATATTCCCTGACTGGTTGGTGAGCGGTTGCTGGCGATTGCTGGGTGTCTGTGAAATGGATTCCTAAAGTCCCAGTCACACAGGCCTACAGACTGGTCAGCAGACCCCTGGCAATTACCAGTCACTGTTAGCTGTTAAGTGGTTGGGGCAGTTACTAAACGTCAATGGTTGCAGAAAGGGTGCTGCACCAAAAACATCCTTGTGATTGCTCTGGTCTCTTGCAGATTGCTGCAGTAGTCAGTAGTTTGTACTGACAAGTTGCAAGCGTTTGCAGACAAATCAGTGTCTCCCATGTAAACTGCAAGCAAAAACAGTAATCTACTCGGTGTAGCACCATCTTTGTGACTGATTTCACCTAGCGACAGCCAGCGACCACTCACCAGTCAGTTCGGGATTACACATTTTTCCCGAGCAACCGGATGTTCCCAGGGCATTCTTTATCCGTGAGAGACTGGAGCCTGAAGTAAAAATCTGAGCCTTCCACTGGCAAAAACAAGTACTTTTACTTTGAAGTGGAAAAATGTGCAAGGCAATTGGAGTGGTGCGCCTTCACATTTATGAGTTACATCATTCCATCTCAACATGAATTCAATCAATTGCAAATATTATTTGGACCATAAAAGAGGGGGAAAATTTGGCAGAGGTTTTAAAGATGCTGAAAGAGGTGCTGGTCTTGAAGAGCTAAGAAAAAAAAGCCAATAATCCTGCATCCAGACCAGAAAAAACAAGTCAAATCTAGGCCAACAAGCCATCATTTCTTTGTAGACATTTTATTATTAGTCACTTGTGCCTTACATACTTGTGTGTAATCAAGTGGTTAAATTTAATAAATCTGCAGTGATCCAAAACTACAGTCCCTTCCAAGCCTCCTCTTTAAAGTCCCCTTTTGGGATAATTTCAGTGTTTGTTAAAAAAATCCAAAATGTATTTCCTTCCTCGTGAAACATTTGCAAATGGTACTGTTGGAGTAGTTTGGATCTATTAACAATGTTAGGATCCACCTAACACATGTTGCCAGCTGATAGTCTTACTTCGTCCTTTCGCATTTCATTGTCTCTTTTCTCTGTGGGGTCTTTAACTTACGATATAAAGCGCCTTGAGGTGACTGTTGTTGTGATTTGGTGTTATATAAATAAAACTGAATTGAATTGAATTGCTTTACACATTATTGCCACCTCCTGCTGATAGGTGGAAAAATATGAGGGCCAGCAGGAATGTGCAAGCAGAGCATGAGAGAAACCAAATGGAGGCTCCTTTTAAATTGCTCATGACACTGCTGGTCAAAAAAAAAATTGACAGCAGCCATACAGTTTAAATATGGTGAATATGCTGCCTGTTTATACAGTACAGCCCTTTTTAAGAAAAGAGGAGAAGGTAGTAAGAGAGTGTTGGATGAAAAACGGTAGAAAAGTTTTAGCCCGCATACCGCTCTGACCTCTTTGGGAGATCCCTGTATGTATGTGTGTGTGTGTGTGTGTGTGTGTGTGTGTGTGTGTGTGTGTTCATGGGGCCAGCCCTTTGTCAAGTTCTGATTGATGGTGTGACCACAGGCAGGACGATGACTCAGCAGTATGGACGCAGTGATTAATGTCTTAATTGTGAAAGCAGCACGACAAACCTAGATTTACTCCCCCTTTACCCCTCCTTCCCTCACTCGCTCTCTCGTTCTTTCTTTTCTGAGTGCACCCCCCACCCTCCACCCTCACTTCCTCAATCTCACCCATGATTTGTTACTTTGCTTCAAGCAACAGCAGATAGACATTTACCATGGAGAAAGTGGAAGGACCTGACATATTTTGGGAAACCTTGATCAGAACTTTTAATGAATTAACATTTTTAAGCTGTTTTACTTTACAATTCATTTTGTATTTTAGGGCCAGTCCACTTCAGCCACTTCTGTTGCCCTCTACCTGATCCTCAACTGCTCCTTCTCCAGCTCATCTGCTACTAGCCACCCAGATGATCACACCATGGCCCTTTCATCATACTGTTCAACTAATATAATGGGGTATAATGAGGTGGTAAAGGTGGAAATTTTCAGGAGATGATAGCATCATGGAGTTGTCCACAAGTTACTCAGGATGGAATATTCATTCAGTAAAATCTACCCACATTGCTTGCTGGCATCTCAAAATGTTGCTAATAGGCCATTTACCAGGTCAAACAGAAGGTTCCCCTATAATCTCACTATTAACATCTCTTCACTGGCTTCATGTCACATTTAGGAACCAGTTTAAAATTCTTAATCTTACCTACAGAGTATTGCACTGTCAGACTATCTCCTGGACAATCTTCCACAAGTTCAATCTTTATTTCAGTCACTCAGGTCAAACAATCTAAAATTACTGTTTGTTCAGCCATCTGATTAAAGGATGGCTTCATTGATCAACAGGAAATTGTGGCACATTTCCGGCTGGCGGCAGTGTGAATACATGAGGAATCGGCTCTGAGTTTCTTCTTGTTGGCGATGGTGATGGACGGGTCGACAGATGAGGTCAGGCAGGGGTCTCCGTGCACTGCGATGTTTGCAGACGACATTGTGACCGGTAGTCAGAGTAGGGGGCAGGTGGAAGAAAGAGGTGGAGGTTTGCTCTGGAGATAAGAGGAATGAAAGCCAGTAGAAGCAAGACAGAATACACGTGTGTGAATGTGATGGAGAGAGTTGTTACAGTGAAGATGCAAGGAGTAGAGATGGTGAAGGTGGATGAGTTTATTATCTGGGGTCAACCATTCAAAGCAACAAGTGTGCAGGCAGGTAAGTGACAAAATGTTTCTCCCACTAAAAACGCTACATGTAGATGAACAGAATCAACTTTGTGGGGTTTCCTTACTGGCTCATTGAGCATGTATCAAGACAAAAGAAAGACAAGGTTTACAAGGTGGTAGTTAGGCCTTCTATAATGTACGGTTTGGAGATGGTGGAACTGACAAAAAAAAGTAGTTGGACTGGAGGTGGCCAGGTTAGAAATGAGTATATCAGTGGTACAGCTCAGGTTGAGTGGTTTGGAGACAAGGTCGGAGAGGCAAGGTTGAGATGGTGGTTCCATGCAGAGGAGGGATAGTGGATATACTGTACTGGACAAAGGATGTTGAAGATGTAACTGTGAAGCAGGAAGAAAAGAGGAAGACCTCAAAGAAGTTTCATGGATGTAGTGAAGCAGGACATGCAGAGGGTTGGTGTGACAGAGGAGGATGCTAGGGACAGAGTGAGATGGAGGCGGATGATCTACTGGGGCTATCCTTCAAAGGAGTAGATGAAAGAAAAAAGAAGATGACCCATCTAAGAACGCATGGCGATCAAGTTTTTGATGCACACCTGACTTGTGGAACATACTACCTGTGCCTCTGAGTTTTCTTGATTCTGTGGAGTCTTAAAAGTCAACTAAAGACATACGTAATTACTCAGCAGTTCGGTTTCAAGTAGCTCTATTTCTAATCAGTAACACCTAGTCATGTGAATCTTTTTGTTCACCTGGAGCTAAATAATGTCATGATAAATGTAGTACTTTAAGTCCAGGATAGGACACAAGAGCTGCACAGAGCCACTCACACCCTCATAACACACACACATCACCACCACCACCATCACTACAATGGTCATTGGTGATGGAAACAATCACAGATTTTAGAGACCTATAGTGAAAACAGAACATCTAAGAAAGAAAACCGAAATGAAAATCCATTTGATGGATTTGTTGCAGTGATGAAAGTTTAAAAAAAGAAAGAAAGAAAGAAAAAATGCAACTTTAGAACAGAGCCTTTCTGAACAATACATCATGTGGTTCTTATCTATGTCTAGATAAGGATAAAAGATTGCCTCATGTTAAATGTCACAGCTTGATGAAAGAGATAAATTCATAGGCAAGTCAATGGGACATGGATAGTACAGACATGCCTGCACAGCTGTAAAGAAAGGCGTGAAGGTTTTCATACAACAGAGATTACAGTTTAAAGATGGAAGAAATACTTCCGAACAGAATCTGTAGGGATTTAATGGAAATGGTAAAACCTAATAAGCCAATTTCATTTTTGTCAAGTACCCCTGCTTGTAAATTTTCACAGGAAATTCGGCATTGTTTAAATTTGTTATAATGACAAAGGCATCAACTTCTTTATAGCCAGTATTGTGATGGAGACTGATTTGTCTCTGAATGTTAAACCCCATGGACACATTTCAGAAAGATAATTGAAAGAAATACTGTTTGAAAGATTGAAAAGCATCTGAGATATAGAAACTGGCTAGACTGGATATGACATCGCACCTCTCTGTTAACTTTTCTGCTTGATGAGCTGGTGATTGCTTACGTGACCTGTCCCATCAAAACAGTCCTGTAACCAAAAATCACCTCATCAATGCTGGATCCAGAATAGAAGAAGCTGAGGAAACAAAGTGATCACACAGTTTTTTTTCTCAAAGTTTCTAACAGAATGTTTCACCTTTTCCAGCTGTTCCAGCAACTCCCGCTCTGCCATCTGGCCATCTCAGCACAGATTCCCTGCACTAATGTATCATTGAAATCCCAGTGAAAATCGACCCACTCGTACACATGGTGTCTCCAACCCTGTTGGGTTGGGTTGCACTGTACTTTAAAAAAAGCTTTAATTGATCTTTTATTTTGCCATTTATGACCTTTGTTAATATATATATTACCTGCTGCAGAGTTGTGTTGATTCCTGTCTCGTTACATTTACGCTAACACACTCATCTTTTCCTTCTCTGTTTTCCCACACAAAGGGCTCCAAGGTGTCATCTCGTTGGGCCGACCCAGACCATTTCGCCCAGCGACAGAGTTGCATGAATGCCTTCAGCCACTGGCTGGGTTTCATGCCCTTAGTGCACTCCCAGATGAGGTTGGACCCAGTGTTGTTCAGAGACCAGGTTTCCATTCTGAGGAAGAAATACAGGGACATTGAGAGGCTGTGAACACGCAAGGACGCACGCCAAATCACAGCAGAGGGGCAGGAGAGGAGTGTGTGATCTTCGGCTTCCTGTTCAAGAGGAGAATACACACACTATACCGAATGACCGTTTATGAGGCTATAAAGGAAAATTCGCACATGCAGTGGACATAAAAGTGATAAAACACAGAGGTACATGCAAGAACTTTAAAAGCAAATTTCTGTGAAAAAACAAACAGCTTCTGTATGTGGTTGATTACAGCAAGCAACTGTGCGTAGCTGCCATCTGTGACAACGCACATAAATATGAATGCATGGAAACACATGCAACAAAGACTTGGACACATTCAAGCTGACGACTGATGTGTATATGTGTTGCATGGTTTAAACAAGACAATTGGACTGCGTTTTAAAAAAAATCAAATATGTCTACAGTGGAAGTGGACAAACGGCTAAAGAGATTTGAGTTACCAGTTGCATTCACAAGTCAAAAATTAAAGGACACACTTATGGGGGGTTTCTTATGTACAGTAAAGATTGCGTGGACATAAGGAAGAAGCTGTACTTTCTGGAGACATAACAGCTGGTGACCCCAAAACACCCAGAGGCGATGGTAATACGCCTCTTGTATATTATTGTAGATTTGCAGCAGCAGTTCCTGTCTGTATGAAGCAAATAAAAAATAAAATAAAGAGCTGTTATGTTATAAGGAGAGAAGGTGTGGCTGAACTCCATTTCTTTCTTCCAGTCATTATAAGAAAATTACATCCTTTGAATACTTTCCAGTTTGAATTTGTACTTTTCTGACTTGATTTATGACCACAAAATCTTTCCTTTCCTGCCTGCTTTCCCTACACATGTATAATGGGGGAATAATTATTTTTATCCCTTGCTGAATTTGTAAGTTTGTTCATTTACAAGAAACAGACTCTAATTTTGTGGTAGTTTTATTTTAATGGAGACCAACAAAAAATCTAGGGAAAAAAAATCACATTACATGAAAGTTTTAAATTGATTTGCATGTCGCTGAGTGAAAGAGCTGTCAAAGGACATCAGGGACAAGACACTACACCTGTACAAGGCTGGAATTGGCTATAAGACTATCAGCAAGAAGCTTGGTGAGAAGGTGACAACTGTTGGTGCGATTATTTGGAAATGGAAGAACTACAAAATGTCTATTAATCTCACTCGGTCTGGAAGTCCATGTAAGATCTTACCTCATGGGGTGAGGATGATCATGAGAAAGGTAGTGAATCAGCCCAGAACTACACTGGAGGAACTTGTTAATGATTTGAAGGCATTTGGGAACATAGTCACCAAGAACACTACTGGTAAATAACTACACTGTAATGGACTGAAATCTTACAGCGCCCATAAAGTCCCCCTGCTCAAGATGGCACATGTACGGGCACATCTTAAGTTTGCCAGTGAACATGTAATGATTCAGAGAAGGCTTTGGAAAAAAGTGCTGTGGTCAGATGAAACCAAAATTGACCTATCTGGCATCAACTCGACCCATCATGTTTAGGAAGAGAAATGCTGACTTTGACTCAAATAACATAATCCCCACAGTCAAGCACGGAGGTGGAAACATTATGCTTTGGGGCTGTTTTTCTACTAAGGTACAAGTGACTCCACCGCATTGAGGGGCCAGTGGGCATTAACCGTAAAATTTTGGACAAGTACCGCCTTCCCTAACCAAACACTGAAGATGAGTCATGATGGTCTTCCAGCATACAGTGACCCAAAACATCCATCCATCCATCCATTTTCTTCACTTTCTTCCCACTTATCGGGCTCGGTCACATGGGACAGCAGCCTAAGCAGATAAACTTGGACCTCCCTCTCCCCAGCAACCTCCTTCAGCTCATCGGGGGGAAACCAAAGCATTCCCAGGCCAGCTGAGAGATTTAATTTCCCCTGTGTCTATCCTGGGACATCCTCCCAGTAAAACATGCCTGGAACCCCTCACCCAATAGGCACCCAGAAAGCTCCCCTCACACGTGAACAAGACCCCAAGGTACTTAAACTAGATACTAAGTTGGTGGATAACATAAAAGTATTTTAAAATTAAAGAAATATACCTTAATAATGTTACATATCATTTATTCATACTTTTTATGCTGCCTACATGTTCTTATTTTGGCTAGTTTGCTTGCTCCTTCTTTACCTGATAAATCTGTTTCTTAGCCATGAAAATATGTCCATTATATATATATATATATATATATATATATATATATATATATATATGTTCATTTCATAGACAGTGTTGTATGACTCGGACTTCAGCTCAGTTGTCGCAACTGTATCTATTACAAACGGCCTTCACAGACATGCTGTAAATTACATACACATGAATAGTACAGACAGTTGTTCACATTACTGCAAGGAGCCAATGAGCTCATCTTTCCATAAAGCTTCCTCATCACTTTTGTCACTTTTTATTTTGGGTCCCCTTCATCTATTGTTGATTTTCCACCCTCACCCTTATTCTCCTCTCTCCCTCAGAGACCTGATCTTACTAGATCTAGTTCTCTCTGTACACAAACATTTCCTTCATCTACAGTACCCCTTCTTTTTTGTTTAACCCAGCCCTTTTGTTTTCTGTCAACTCTAATAACTAGTATTTCTTTATCATCTGAAGGTTATCACAGTTTTTTTTCATCATTTTTGATCTGATACATGTCTCCAAAGTAAGATCTCAGCGAATAAACCATCAAGCACTATGTTTCTTTATCATCCTGCAACATTTTCACATAATGCTTTTTTTGACATCAAAACTTCTGACAGATGTTTTGATGCTATAAAGAGCTAGGGTTCTCTGAAATGTTGCATGTTATTTCACTGAGAAGCATTGGCTGCTGTTTCATACCTGAGATACATGTTCCTCCCTGAATTCATGAGCAACTTATGTAAACGTGCATAAATATACACTACATTTTGCATCCGGCTTTGTTTTTACATATTATTTTCTATAATTAACATATTGTTTGTTTTTTCTGATATTTGCTCTTTGTAAAATCATTTACTTATCCATCTTTAGGTAGTGCTGAAAAGCCTGGTTCAATTTTATGCATTCTACTTTTTAGTAAAATCTGCTCAACTTCTCATTAACGCAAATATCTAATCAGCCGATCACATGGCAGCAACTCAATGTGTTTAGTCATAAAGACATGGTTAAGATGAGCTGCTGAAACTCAAATGACCATCAGAATGGGAAAGATTGGTGATTTAAGTGACTTTAAACATGGCATGGTTCTTGCTGCCAGATGGGCTGGTCTGAGTATTTCAGAAGCTGCTGATCTACTGGAATTTATCCACACAACCATCTCTGGGGTTTACAGAGAATGGCCCAAAAAAGAGAAGATATACAGTGAGCAGCAATTCTGTGGGTGAAAATGCCTTGTTGATTCCAGAGGTTGGAAGAGAATGGCCAGACTGGTTTGGGTTGATAGGAAGGCAACAGTAACTACTCATAACAACCAAGGTATGCAGACCCATCTTCTGATGGCCGTGTTCACTGCATTCAAATGGCCTCCACAGTCCCCAGACCTCAATCCAATAGAGCACCTTTGGGATGTGGTTGAACGGGAGATTCACTTTATGGATGTGCAGTCAACACATCTGGTGCAGCTTCTTGAATCTATGCTACAAAGAATCGAAGCAGTTTTTAAAACAAAGTGGGTCTAACCCAATCCTGCTGAAGTGTCCCACAAGTGTTTAAGTCCATTTACATTAAATTACTGGCAAATGTTTTGATAATTGATTAATTGATCTTAAATCAAAGTGGAACTATGTTATAATTTTTGCTTAATAAAACATGAGGATTTAAAATTTATTTTTCAGTTTTATGAAGCTGTAAATTAAATATCATTGGGATGTAAACTGTTAAGAATATGAAACTGTCAATTGTCAATCACCCTGGACCCTGAACAACTGTGATAGAGACTTCAGTTTTGAAACGTTTTGACAGCTGACAGGTTAATCTGTAATAATCTGCATTAGCTGCAGCTCTAAACTCAAATATCAATCAATACATGTACCCATTGCGGATGTCTGTTCTCATGACTGGAAGTATGTCTGCGGTATAACTTTACCTCATGCTACTGACTCTTTGTATCTGCAGAGTAGGTTATGCTTTGATCCAATTCTAATTGTAGCCTTTCAGTTATGTATTTTCACCACAGCTTTTGGCAAAAGTACTTGACTACCATCATGTCTGGAGAGATTAACTCCATTTTCAAGAGCAACCTATCAAAATGATGCAACAGCACTTGTACTAAAATGTAAAAATAAAAAAATCTCTTTCTTTCGGGTGGGCATCCTGTGGGTTTGGTCGTCCTGTCCCACTAGGGCTGTACCTGGGTGCCCTGACTGTGCTGGCTGGTGTCCTTCCTGGGCTTTGGGTCTGTTCGCTGTCCCTCAGCTCGTGCTGTGCTGTAGCCTCCTCTTTCTGGGTGGCCGTGCTGCCTGGATGGGACCAGGTTGTGCCCTCTGGCCTCTGCTGGGTCTTGGAGAGGACCCCAGGCACTGACTGGAGGATACCTTCATGCATGTTTCTGCCTTGGCACACAGGTGTCCACTACTTCTTGGCCTTTGATGTAGGTTGCAGCCGCTCGGGGCCTCTGATCTCTGGCCACTTGGGTTCTTATGACCTTTGTTTGGATTCTGGTGACCTTGTTGGGGGGGGGGGGTCCTCAAAGTCACCACACTGCCTGGTTTAGTTTCTGCTAGTCTCTTTATCCTTGTCTTGATGCTGGCTTTCACTGAGGGACCTTTTTGCTGGTGATACTTTCTAAAAAAAAATTTTCTCTCTCATAATAAGACATGGTTGTGATTTGGGAAAGATCACATGCACGTCTTCACATCTGCTTGAATACAGGCATGCACATACACACACACACACACACACACACACACACAAAAGAAGGGCTAATGATGTATCAAAAGAATACCAGGTATCTCAACCTGTAGCTGACTGGACATATGGTATTTCAGTTTCCTACCTGTTCCAGCTACATGACCAGGGAACCTGTCAGTATTTTTCTGAGGCCCTTTAATAAAAATAAATAAATAAATAAAATCTCGCCAAATCACAACACTAAAATAACTAGAACTAAAAGATCACTGAATAAATTCTAAGTAAATTATTTTTCTCCTATTGTGGGTTGTCATGGCCCCTCCACCCTTCATATATAAGCTATATTGCCAAATGTATTCACTCACCCATCCAAATCATTGAATTCAGGTGTTCCAATCACTTCCATGGCCACAGGTGTATAAAATCAAGCACCTAGGCATGCAGACTGCTTCTACAAACATTTGTGAAAGAATGGGTTGCTCTCAAGAGCTCAGTGAATTCTAGTGTGGAACCGTGATAGGATGCCACCTGTGCAACAAGTCCATTTGTGAAATAACTTCGCTACTAAAATTCCACAGTCAACTCTCTCTTAGTTCCAGTGAAAGGAATAATACTTCAGTGTGCCAAGACATTTAGGTCAATTTTATGCTTCCAACTTTGCAGAGTTTGGGGATGCCCCCATTCCAACATGACTGCAGACCAGTGCACAAAGCAGGTCCATAAAGACTTGGATGATCAAGTTTGGTATGGAAGAACTTGACTGGCCTGCACAGAGTCCTGACCTGAACCCGATAGAATACCTTTAGGATGATTTAGAGTAGAGCCTGCAAGCCAGGCCTTCTCATTCGATATCAGTGTCTAACCTCACAAATGCATTTCTGGAAGAATGATCAAAAATTCCCATAAACACTCCTAAACCTTATGGAAAGTCTTCCCAGAAGAGTTGAAGCTGTTATAGCTGCGAGGTGTGGGCCAACATCGTATTAAACCCTATGGATTAAGAGTGGGATGTTACTCAAGTTCATATGCGTATGAAGGCAGACAACCACATACTTTGGCAAAATGTGTGTACATGACTAAAGTCATAAAGTACACATCTTATATAATGATGGTTTTTAAGAATATTTGAGACCAATAGCAACACCATCTACTGTGGCTTGTGGCTGTAAAAAGCATTTTCCTGATGTATATTAAATAAGCCCTTGTGTATAGAATAACACCAAATGGTCCGTTTCTTTGTTTGATGACTGGCTCCTGATGGCTCTTAAGACAAAAAAATCAAGTATCAGCAGATGTCCTCATGAGTCGAATGGCTCTAATGTTTATATAAAGATACTTGTTTGTATGGATAGTGCTTTCCAACACAGAAGAAGATGGGTTCTTAAAGGGTCTCATTGGTCTCAAAGGCAGCTCTCAAATAACAGCTCCTTCAAAGACCTACACAAAACAAAATTCTTTTTGTCGGTACTTCCCATAAAAGTCCATATGGATGCTAGCAAAATGTTCCTTATGAGCTTTTTCTTATAGTACCTCGTGGGTAAATGGATGGATGGGTAAAAAAGAAAGGGATAGTTCATTTATGTCTCTAACCGTCAACTTGTTTTTCTAAACCATGACAACAAATGTCTCCAGCATTTTTATTCCAGCCAGAACATCAACAATTCTTCAGCCTTAACTGCATAGTCATAATGAAAGTCATTTTTTCGAAGCTTTTAGCTTTAATTTATTATTTCAGAAAATACTTTTTTTTAATTGTTTAAGAAGACATTATGTCTTTTAATTCAGAGGCATTGCTGCTTGTAGTTCCCTGCTACCCTGTCAGAGCCTCTGTTTATGTCATAAATATATATAAAACTGGCAGCAGTGTGGAAAGTATAAAATTGCAATAGCAAACATGAAGTCTGTGAAGTGTCAGTTTGCATCTTGTTCACTGTCACTCTGCAGTGACTGGGTTTGATTTTTTATTTTTATTTTTTCATTTTGTGACAGCAGAATGTTTGCCATTCTTATTCATGGGGTGTAAAATACTACCATTTTGTCAAAACCACTGGTGTGTCTCAGTTATGCACAAGGTGTACTGTACTTTGGCACAGGTGACCCACTGGGTCTTGGCAGTTGGGAGATGTGGCTGTCACTCCCAACTTGTCATTTTTCAAATGAAAGTATATTGTTATGATGCGGCATATTTTAACCCAAACCACAATTATTTTATTTAAGTCTAACTTAGTGCCTTCTAGTCTTTAAAGCCAAGCCAGAGGTGGGTGATTAATTTTCCCAATGGGCAACATGAGAAACTGGAACTTTTGTTGAGGGCCATGCCAATAAGCTGAACTCAGTTCTGCTCAATATTTAATTTTATCTCTTTAGACGTTTATTGGTGTGGCTCTCTACAAGAATTCTAGTTTCTCATCTTGCCCCTATGCCTAGACCTAAGTCAGTTCTAATAAATGCCAACACCAAACAACATCTTGTGCACATGCGGTCTATTTGACAAAATGGCTGTAGCGAAATTCTACGTTTTTACCTGACACAGTTCACAGCACAGTGTTTTGAGTACCTCAGTTCATGCTTTATTTGGCAGTTTCACACTGTTCACTCTCAATCTGCTCCCGGCAGCTCCCAGTTCACGTATCCAGTCCACACCACTTCTCCGCCAGCAAGCTACTGCATATAAAGAAGAGATACTCGTCATTATCCTCCTGCCAAACCATCCTTCCCTGATGTCACCCTCTGAACCTGCTACATGACCCTTGCCCTGCAGCCGAGCTCAAAACCACACCCCACCGCCACAATGGTATCCCAGTTTGTATTTAGGAGACAGATATGCTCTCTACTTTTAAGATTAAACTTAAAACTTTCCTTTTTGAGAAAGCTTATATTAGGGTTGGATCAGGTGACCCTGAAACATCCCTTAGTTATGCTCCTACAAGTTCGTGGTGTTGGTAACTTTCCACAATGCACTTGTAAATTCTCCTCACTCTACTGACTCATGTCATTAAAGTTTTGTTTTCATTCTCTCATAGTTTGTGTTTAGTCCTTGTCTCTTGTGCGCTCCTTTTTTTCTTTTCTTTTACCCACCAACAGCTCACAGCAGATGGCTTCTCTTCCCTGAGCCTGCGTCTGCCAGAGGTCTCTTCCTGTTGCAAAGAAGTTCTTCCTTTCCACTGTCACCAAGTGCTTGCTTACAGAGGACCATATGATTGTTGGGGGTTTCTCTTCTATAAACGATGTGGAGATGGTGGCGCTGACAAAGACGGGTAAAGGATGTTGAATATGGAACTACCAGGCAAGAAAAAAAAGAAAAACCACAGAGAAGGTTCATGGATGTAATGAAGGAGGACATGCAGAGGGTTAGTATGACAGAGGAGGATGCTAGTGACAGGGTGAATAGGACACAGATGACCTGCTGTGGTGACTCCTAAAGTGAGGAACTGAAGGAGGAAGATGACACAATATATATATTATTTAATGAACAAATCCATGTGAATTTAGAGACATTTTTCTTGTCTTATGCAATCAATAAACTAGAATTAACAGTTTTATCTTTAAAATATGCATGGCATATTCGTGAAATGTTTCAAAATAATAGGAAAATTCTGTAAAATTTATAGAATAAATTCAGCTAAATCACAGAGGTTTTTTTTACAGTGTAGGAATGATGACTTTCTATGACCAACCACCAACCATGAACTACTACTTAGATTTTAAAGTGCTAACACATGCATTCATGCTTCTAAGGTTGTTAAGGTTAATTTAAGGTTGATTTAAGAATTTTAACAAATTAATGACCTTAAAAGCTGTCAGATTGCTCTTGAGGGCCCAGATGTAGATAATGACGCTAAAATTGAAATTCACTTTACAGCTGTAACATTAAAACACATTCTGACGGTCCCACTGACGGGAAGCAAAAAAGCTCCAGCAGTTCTGAAAACAATGAATCTACTTCTCTGTTGTCGGTGCGATCACTTTCCAAACCATCAAAACTATGCTTGCCTATGCTGGTTGTGCTTCATCATTGATTGCTATCTTCCTACAATACGAATCAGAAATGAAATTTTGATTTCGTTTCATTTTCATTACCAGCCGTTAGTTCATCTCGCATTTTGCCAGTCTATTCTCCTGTATGACTTAGATTGGACTAATAAGGAGCTGTTGATGTTGTAATTGGTTTCAAGCTCCTCCTTTAATTGCTGGGTTTTTCTCAAGGGCAGCACGATCTCAAAAGGCATGTTGTTATTACATGTTTGTGTGTGATAGTAATAAGGCATTAAATGTGCACATATTAATGTACACTCTATGCATATTCATTTTTATATTCTTCTTCTTGTTCTCATGTTTGCCTCCGTTCCACCTGAATACAAGTCAGTGAAGCAAGGAGAAAAGGCCTTCTGCCTGTGAGGAGCTGTCAACAGGGAATCCAGACAACGCTAATATCTTTCAGACTGTTTCACTGCCGCAGACAGTGACTTTTTTTTTTTCATGGCGACACACAAACACAAAGCCCTCCTCTCTGTAGGACCACATTAAAGAGCCTTGTCTGTGCTGTGATCAATACAGGTCAGTGTTAGTCATTGGATGTGATCATCCATGGGTACCCTCAGGAGGGAAGTAAACCGCTTCACTTCTCATCATTTGTACTTCACTACAGTGAACATGGATCTCAGTTCCTGCTGATGTCAGAAGAAGTCAGGCAGCAGAAAAACACAAAAATATAAATCTTGCAGAGGACAGTAAAAGGCACAGAAGGATTTTAAGTGACGTAAAACAGCAGAATATAGGCGCCCGAAGGGATCCATGAAGTAACAAGATGATCTGCAGTTTTGCTGAGGACCATTTTACCTCTTCCATAATAACTTCTAGGCCACCTGACACAACTTTATAAAGCCGATACACAAGTTTGTTTTGCTGCTTTTAAGTAAGTTCTATTGTTTTAAACAAAAGACCATCTAGTCCATAACAGGTCAGTTGTCAGGTGTGACCTCAGATGATCAGCAACATGACATATTACACTGTGTCATTATTTATTTATCACAACAACTAAGCCAAATTGCAGAAACAGTGTGTAAAAAAAAAAAAACTAAGTACACCCCACGATTCAGTACCTTCAAACTACCTTTACCAATTTATCAGTCACTCTCATTGTTGTGGAGGAATTTTGGTTCATTCTTCTTTGCAACTTTGTTTCAGTAAATTGAGGTTTGCAGGCTTTCTCTTAAGGCGCCGCCACATCATTTCAATCCAGCTGAGCTCTGGACTTTGCCTCGGCCATTGCAACACCTTTGTTCTTTTCTTTTTCAGCCATTTTTTTTTATAGAGTTGCTACTGTGTTTGGGAGCATTTTTCTGCTGTATGACCAAATTGGCCAACCTTTAGCTGTCAGACAGATGGCCTCACGTTTGACTCCAGAATACTTTGGTTGCATAGTGACCGAAAGAATGCGATCGCAAATACAAGTGGCGGAAATGAGTTTCCTCTGAAGGGTGGCTGGCTTCTGATGTGCTTTGCCCACTTTTTTCAGGTATTTGCTCATCTGGTTTGTAGGTTTTGCTTGACTGCCTACCTGTCTATTTCTCTGTTTATTTAGTTGATTTATATTTTTATGCATGTATATACATATTTGCATGTGTGCATCTGTATATATATGTATGTATGTATGTATGTATGTATGTGAGTGTATGTATGTATATGTGCTGTTCTAGGTTCGAGTGTTTTTATTTTATGCCCATCTTGTAGGCACACAAAATTTCATATGATTGTGATCTTATGTTCCCTTTTTTCTTTTTTGGTTGTTTGTGAAACTTTATTGAACTGAAATAAAAATTTGATCGCAAAAAAAAGGGTGGCTGGCTTCTCACTCAGAGATTGGGTGAGGAGTGCAGCTAGCCGGGAGGGGCTCAGAGTAGAGCCACTACTCCTCCACATCAGTAGCCAGTTGAGGTGGTTCGGGCATCTGACTAGGGTGCCTCCTTGGAGTCTCTTTTGGGTGAGGTAGTTCTGGGCATGTCCTACAGGGAGGAGGCCCCGAGGCAGACCCAGAACACACTAGCGTGATTATACACCTCGGATGGCCTGGGAACACCTTGGTGTTCCCCCGCATTAGCTGGTGGAGGTGGTCTGGGTTTCTCTGCTTAGGTTGCTGTCCCCATGACTTGGCCCCGGATAAGCTTAAGAAGATGGATGGATGGATGGATGGATGGATGGATGGATGGATGAATGGATGTTTTGATATTGTCCACGGTCAAGTGAATCATTGGCTGCAAAACAAGTAGAAACCCTCCTGGTATAAAGCATTTGTGTTGATATGCTGTTTTAGCTTTTGCCAAATGTGGCGCTGTGCATTATGGCCAAACACCTCCAATTTGGTCTTATCTATCTGAATAAAACTGTTCCATAATTCTTGTGGCTCAGACTTTCTGTTTTACAAAAACTAAGCTGTGCTGCCATGTTCAGAGAGAAGAGGCTTTCTTCTGGACACCGTTCCAAACAAGCCATACTTGTTTAGTCTTTTTCTGATTGTACTGTCATGAACTTTAACATTTTATATGCTAACTGAGGCCTGTAGATTCTGAGATGTAGCTCTTGGGTTTTTTGCACTTTTTCTGCCAAATTCTCAATGTACATTTTTAAAATATAAACTCACCAGAGACACATTAAAGACAAAATCTGTGCTGTGATTTTAGCTATATTTAGATGAGGGGGAAAAAAAGATTCAGAGGTAAATTTAAAGCCAATTGAAAGTGTTTCTTATTTTAATGTTCATATTGCAAACTTGTGTTTGTTAGCGCTTGTAGTATAAAATTGTTATCTACAAGCACTATCAATTCAAAAAGAGTTGGAGAGAGACAGTTTTATTCTCCTTAGCAACAGGGTACGATGACCTACACACACCCTTCCCTTCTTAGACACAGATGT
Organism: Pterophyllum scalare; assembly: GCA_024447675.2. Classification (NCBI taxonomy): domain Eukaryota; kingdom Metazoa; phylum Chordata; class Actinopteri; order Cichliformes; family Cichlidae; genus Pterophyllum; species Pterophyllum scalare. Next base: position 4,385 of record JAMQGT020010949.1, on the reverse strand, counting down.
ACATGTTTTGGCAAAACCTTTAAGGATAAAATAAACATATTCTTCTCCGAGACCGAGAAGGTCATAAATAAGATAAACATATCGCCCAAAGGCCGTGAAGTTGGTCTGGCACTATCTATCTGTCGCACACAGACATCAGTAAATGCTCCTCATCACCACAACATCCCGCCAAGTCACAAGAACAGTCACATCAATGCGCTATATATCCACATGTCCAAGCAGACATAACAACTGAACATAAACACACAAATTCAGATGGAGCTCATCACACTGGAGTGAACACAACATGAAAATTATATGGAATAAGAGATCAAAGACAAAATAGGTGCAATTGAAACTGATATGAACGACTTCGGAAAGCTGTATGTCTCTTTACAATTCAAGTAGACTGTCACCTGACTTCTGGAGTTCCCTGGCTGACCAGCCAACAGCAACAGCATAAACAAAAATAGTTTTGTGCCATAACTGTGGTTTATTCATTTGCTACAAAGTAAAAGAGTTGAATGAAATGAAGTGTGGTGATTTAATAACTCAATTCAAAGTAGTCCTGTAACAGCACTTCTCTTCACTGCATGTCATAAGCAATTACTGATAAATAAACACTTAATCGTTTTTGTAACTGTCCTCACTCATATAGTGCCATAAACGTTTGCTCCCTACCGTATGAGTGCAGTATGAGAATAATACAAAGCTGTAACAGACGACTCTTCTTTCCATCAATCAGTACTGACAGCCAGCCTCTCCTCTCCTTTCATCTCCCCTTCTCTTGATTTTAAGTCATCAGCATCCATCTCATTCGTCACAGCTTTATTATGCAGCGCAGTCTCAATAAAATAACAAACGCATGAATAAATCATACACAACCCCAATCTATCTGATTCAAAGAGTTTGGATAATTATTCAGTTTTTCATGAAAAAAAGTACTCATTGATTCGTCGTGACCCTAAATAGTTTCCAAGGTTATGAAATTGGAAATTGATCTGCGCAGAGCCCTGACGGAGAGAGGAACAAACTCACAGAATATCCAAATATTCAAATCTCTCTCCAGCTCTCCTCCTCTCTCCGCTCTCGCTCCTCAAATATCCGTGACCAAATGGACTTATAATTGGAAGTCAGGGCGCACAAAAATACTCCTCACCTTCTCACTGAGTTGTCTAGATATTAGTTCTGGTGAGTTAGAGGGTTGATATGAGCACATGGGGAGAAGATGAGTGAAAGAGAACATCATTAGCCAACACTTGGGTTTGCACAGGAATTTCTCATCCTGTAATTTTTTTTCTTTGTTACTTTTTTGTGTCTGTATGTGTGTGAAAAATGTAGACACACACACACACACACACACACACACACATACATTGCCTGGCCCATCTTTTCCTCTCTTCTGACAACGTTTCTCATTATAGCCTGTCTCCTTGTGTTTGTCATATTGGGCGGTCACCTGTGATGATATCATAGGGTACTGGGGTATTCATTGTGTGCGTGAGTGTGTTCAGTCGTTGGCAGCCATGACTTGGCTTTTCACAACACCCCTGTGAGATTCCTCACACATATGTCTACACACAAATTCTGTCTCTCTCTCTCTCTCTCTCTCTCTCTCTCTCTCTCTCTCTCTCTCTCTCTCTCTCTCTGACAGGGAGTCAGAAAGTCCTATTAGCTTCAGAGCCCTTATTTCTTCCTTGTGGGTGTTGAGAGTCCCCCATTGTCTGGACTGAATGGAACATGTCTCTGGATCTATGAATCCTATTATGAAAGAAGTGAAAAGAGGGGGAGGAGGGAAAAGGAAAATGGGTAGATGGAATTTAGATGGAGCGATGGAGTAGCAACACACAGTGGGGGAAATAATTATTTGATCCCCTGCTGAATTTGTACATTTGCTCAGTTCCAAAGAAATGAACAATCTTTAATTTTATAGTAGTATAATTTGAATGGAGAGAGAGCCAGATTGTCAACCAAAATCCAGGGGGGGGAAAAGGACATTACATAAAAGTTATAAATTTATTTGCATGTCACTGAGTGAAATAAATATTTGATCCCCAAGCAAACATGACTTAGTACTTGGTAGAGAAACCCTTGTTGGCAAGCACAGCATAAGACATTTCTTCTAGTTGGTCACCAGGTTTGCATACATCTCAGGAGGGATTTTGGCCCATGCCTCTTTACAGAAACTTTCTTGGTTCCCACTTTGCAACTCGAAGCTTCAGCTCCCTCCACAGATTTTCTATATGATTGAGGTCAGGAGACTGTGCTTCTTCTTTAACCACTCATTTATTGCCTTGATGGTATGTTTTGGGTCATTGGCATGCTGAAAGACCCATGCACAACCCATCTTCAGTGTTTTGACAGAGAGAAGGTGGTTCCTCGTCCAAGATTTTGCAGTACATGGCCCTGTTCAGTGGTACAGTTGTCCTGTACCCTTAGCAGAAAAACAACCCCAAAGTATAATGTTTCCACCTCCGTGCTTGACTGCGGGGATAGTGTTCTTTGGGTTGAACTCAACACTTTTTTTCCTCCAAACATGATGGGTCAAGTTGATGCCAAAGAGCTTGATTTTGGTTTCATCTGACCACAGCACTATCTCCCAAGCCTTTCTGAACTATTTAGATGTTCACTGGCAAACCTAAGACAGGCTTGTACATGTGCCTTAATGAGTAGGGGGACGCTGCAAGAGTTCAGTCCACTGCAGCGTAGTGTGTTACCGATCGTGTTTTTGGTAACTGTGGTCCCACCTGCCTTCAGATCATTAACAAGCTCCTCCCCTGTAATTTTGGGTTGATCCACCACCTTTCTCATGATCATTCTCCTGTATGTATTGTAGGGAGGTGCATGTTCGGTTATGATGTAGGTTATAACAGAGGTTATGGTGTAGGTATGGTGTAAGTTACAGGGTAGGCTACAGCATAGGGTTTCAGAATGGTTTGTGGTTACAGTGTACCTACAGCATAGATTTAATAAGTATAAACCCCTGATACACTGGGCTTAACAATGTCTTTATTTTACTGGGTGACTTAAGGCTGTGAAATCAGTGATTACTCACCATGGCCTATTGTGAGGCTCTGTTTTGTACTCTTGTGCTTGTATACTGAGTGTTTTTATACTCTATATAGTGGACTGCCTGGTGAAAGGTAGTGCACAACCAGTGGCCACTACTCAGGAGTTAGAGAGCAACATAATTATTTATTTGGAGTCTTGTTCCCTGTCAACGAATTGATCATCATATATCATCATCATTCTTTTTAACCCACTTTTGTCTCTCTGCAAACTCTTAAAACTAATTTGGTGCTGTGCTGAAAATAAAACTATGTGAGTAAACTAAAAAGGGTGAAATTGCAGGCTGGAGTGCTAAACAATGAGCTGAAACTTATTATGAAGCTAAAAAACAAATCTAAAAAGGAGCTCCAGATTCAGGTGATAATTCTTTTTAACACTCATCTCTATGATTACCCCTTTTTGTATTGTCACATTATTTTCATATTGTCATTTCATACATGGTTGGTGCAAAAATCTCCACAGCAGCATTATTAACTATAGGGATCGAAGTTGAAGAAAAAAAAATCAGGATGATGCTAAAACTAAGAGGATGACAGTCAGAGTCAGGTTGGAAAAACAAAAAGTATTTACATTTCTTGGGGAAATTTGGACTTAATATATGTAGGGTATATTAAACCAAATTTGAAATATATGGGAATATTGAGCAAAAAAGTCCCAACAGGAGCACAAATGATGATGTATAGAAGAGAATTGTCTCTCTAGAGAAATGTCTTCTGCCATTTCTAAACTGCTCCATCTCTGAGATCAGAAAAAAGTGAAGCCTAAGCCCACATTAGACTTTTCTATAGCTCTATCTGTGAGTGCTGACACAGGAGGTGCAGTGTGGCAGCTTAGACTTCAGTGAACAGTTGAATTAAGGCTCGGCAGTGTTTTTCTCTGTCTTATTCAAGGGAGTATCCAGAGAAAATGTTATTCCTTTCTCAAGACTAAACCTACCCTCACACCACTAATTTTGTGTGGTGCTTAAATAATTAACACAGCAAAAAACAAAGAAACAACCAAAAAAAACAAAACAAATGAAACAAAAGGAAATAAGTAAAAAAAAAAAACTTGTTCTATTGGGGGGAAGGGGAAACAACATTTTAATACTGGAAACAAATGAAAATGATGCTATTTACCTTTTCATCCATGCCAGTATTGAATGATTGTAAGACAAACATCCATTTGAATATATATTTTGCTCTCAGAGATTTATTTTAAATGAAAACTGTCCTAGACAAATTTCTCTAATATCCGTAAAAATCTCATCTGCATGTCAGAATTGAAACTTCTGTGCATCATGCGATGTTTAATGCTTTGTTATGGACAAATGCATGTCCACGCACACGCACGCACAC